>CAUYQG010240244.1:0-49024 GCA_963574415.1 Tarsius wallacei | reverse complement strand
GGCCAACTTGGCGAGACCTCATTTCTACAATAAATAAAAAAAATTAGCCGGACGTGGTAGTACGCACCTATAGTTCCAGCTACTTGGAAGGCTGAGGCGGAAGGATCGCCGGAGCCCAGCAGGTCGAGGCTGCAGTGGCCGGGAGCAGCCACTGCACTCCAGTCTGGGCGACGAAGTGGGAAAAAAGAAAACATAAATGTATCTTCTTTTGGTATTTTCCCAAGGAATCTAGAACATGACCAGGTAGCTATTCACTAATTGATACTCATGTATGCTGTGGGATTTACTAATCTAGTATGTTACATGCAGAGAGAAAAATAAGCTATGTTAAAAAAAAAACAAAAAAAAAAAACATGCTACAGAAGATACCACTGCTCTGCCCATTATGGAAAACTAGACATTTTATATTTTAATTTTTAATCTTTTGTCTTGTAATGACACACTAATAGATGTTTGTTATAGATACTTTGGAGAATCACATAAGCAATAAATTATCTTTGATATAACCAACATTCAAAGATAATCATATTATAAGCATATTCCAGGTTAAGCGGTTTTTATTTAAAATTTCATTTATGAAAAGTACAAATTCTGTTGAGCAAATATAGCACATAATTTGTTTGATCACAAGAAACACTTAGGGATTTTTTTCCTTCAACTCTTCTATATTATTTTCAACAATATCAAAAACATACTTAGAGTTAATTCTTGATCATACTCATGAGGTAAGTTCTTAAGTTCAATAACAAAAAAATTAGATTAGAGACTATTATCAAATGGCCATCTAGATGCAATGAAGACTGTCTTTACATTACAAGTATATAAAACAATACAACAATTTTTTTGAGGAGTTATACTGTCACAAAAACCATCAGTAGTATTTAGCATCTTGGAGTAGAACATTGAGACATTTCACTACTCAAGTGTAGCATGAGGCTTTGCGACGTGGTCATTTGATTTTGCTGGAGGAGGATTTTCAACAATGTTCCCTACAAAGCAGATATGCCAGACTCGGTCAAATGCCTAACGCTGGCTCCTCAAGATGGCTTTACAGTTTATTACCCAGTCTTCTGTCCACAAGAACTCCATGGTGTAACAAACTGAAAGATAAAACTACAAGGAAAGATGAAAATGCGATTTTCATATGGTAAAATGATATGTGGCTCTTTAGTAAACGTAAATCCAGAAAGAAAAAAAAAACAGAATGTGCACACATATTTTCTACTTCAAAATGTGAGCAATTTTGAAAGGTTGGGCACAGATTCCACATGGGTTTCAACGGGATCTGCCACTCATGTAATTTACTATATAATACCTTGATATATATAGGGAGCAAAATATAATATGTATTGGGTTTTGATACGAATTTCTAATTTTATCTTTTTAAGGACACGTATAAATTACTCAGATGTGGCTAAGAGGAAGACATTTGTTCAGACTGAGTGTGTCTTTCCTCTTTGATGTACTCTCTGGAGCTCCCTTCTTATTTTTCTTCTGTGGATCCTATGCTGCTCTTCCTCCACCCTGACTGCAGTCCTGTTCTGTTTATTTTATTAGGGCCCTTACTACTATTTGCATATTTTCGCAGTCTATTTGCAATAGCTCTAAGTTCTTAAGTACCAAAGCTTTGGCCACAATGTTTTTAGGGAATGCCTGCTGTTAACTCGTACTTCAAGAATGACTTTCATTTGGTTTGCTGGGTCCTGTAGCTTTGGTCTCTAACATAAGTTTCTTGTGTTGTTGAATTAATTTCATTTCTGTCTTACTATTTACTTGGGATCTGAGTTGAAAACAGTGTACCATTAGGCAAAAACATGGGTACCATGGTATTTTCTATTAACACCAATACAACGTTAAAAAAAATTATTTTATGACCCAAATAAGCAACAAAATGATCAATTATTATTACCCACAGTCATCTTCAGTCATTGTGAAACTCTTGTTCCTTCAATATTGTATTTGCCACAATGATGCAATGTTATTAAATTTCACCTGAGAAGTACACTAAAGTGAATAAAATAAATAAGAGATATCTATTTTTTTCATTTTTACTATATTTTTGCTAATATCCCAAAGTTCAATGCTTTTCATAAGTAGAGAGTTTTAACTGAGTCTAATTGTTAAAAAAGATGTTCACCCAAAAAATCTTTCTGACATATAGAGATTCCTTTAGAATTAGTTATAATTACTAGTGATATTGTCCTGTTAAGAGATAGTGAATTTAAAAATGACTGGCCCTCTGTGATTTATAGAATAGAATACATGAGCTAAGGTTCATATTGCTTTATTTTATTAATTTTCAACTTTTTCACAAATAAACAGCCATAATATGGACAAAACAGTTTCCTATATAAGGAAATTCCACTGCATAGTCTTTTTTTTTTTTTTTTGAGTTGGAGTCTCACTGTCACCCAGACTGGAGTGCACGGCCACCGCAACCTCGACCTGCTGGGCTCGGCGATCCTTCCGCCTCAGCCTTCCAAGTAGCGGGAACTACAGGCGTGCGCTACCATGCCCGGCTAATTTTTTGATTTATTGTAGAGATGAGGTCTCGCCTGCCCAGGCGGGTCTCGAACCCGCGGGCTCAGGCAATCCACTCATCTCAGCCTCCCAAAGGTGCGGGATTACAGGCTGAGCCACCGAGCCCGGCTTACATAGTCTTACCTTACCATCTTTTTTACCAGTACACATGGTAAATCACATTGAGGACCAGGGAGTCCAGATAATTCAGTGAAAGTCAACAACGTGCATATTATAACACCTCACATGCGATACATAGAGTAATTCTTTTATTGAAAGATGACATAAGACTTATGTTTGGCTCCCTGCTTGTGGATTACTGTTTATTTTCATGGCATATATTTTTTAAACTTTTTTTTCCAATTTTAAATGAAAACCCCACCAATATCCTTCTTCCCTATTCTCCTTTTCCTTTTCTTTTATTCTTCCCCTTCTATCTCTATCTCCATGTATGTTTTTTAAGGTGTATTGAATCAGAACATTTACATTTGGTTCCAAGGCACATCAACCAAGGATGCCCCATTGCTCAGCCATGTGAGGAGAAACAGTTTATCCAAGCTTGTATTTAACCAGCTCTTAAATGGATTTTATTTGTGTGGTAGGAACTAAAGCCAGTTAATGAATCATGAGGGTCAATTTGGGTCACCACAGTACCAAAAAATATAGACATGTTCCTTCCTGCTTTTTAACTCCCCACTGGAAATAAGAAAATCAGTTTTAGCCTGCAAATATTGAATCAGGAAACATTTCCATTTGATCTAAAATTGCATTAAGAGATGAAACCCAAATAATGTTCCCTTTTCCCATAACGTGTCTCACACAGATTTCACACACTTAACCTGAGAAAGATGTGAAGAGCAAGCTCTTGCCACTCATTCACACTGTAAATTATCCATCAACTTCAAAGTTGGTTGGGAAAAAGGTACAAGCAAAGAGGATATTGTGCTTATTTCAACCATACAATGGTAAATCAGAAAAGACATTCTGCTGGATTCTTATGGGACTTATTAACTAAATAGTGTTTATCTTCCCTTCCTGGCTAACCTACTCAGAGCAAGTAATGAGCTCAGAGAAAATAAAGCAAATACTGATCCCTTTCCAATCCTTCCAACTGCCCTGCCACCCACTAGTTCTTTGAATGTTGTTTTCTTAATTTTGTGTTTGTTTGACCTAAGGGCTCCAACTGAACTGAACAAGGGCTTCCAGAAGGTGGCCTGGGACAAGTGAAACAGGTTTCTTTGTTTCATGTACTATTGGTAAGCTTCTGAGAGATATATGTCAATCAACCATTACCTCAATTACACATTCAGCATTCAAGTTAAAAAGAACCATCATTTTACACCCTTCAGTGTGTTGCTGGTCAGAAAAGGTGGATGACTAGGTAAAAGGGTTTACTCTTAGGTCCAAGTATGGTATGAAATAGTTTCCTCCACCGTCTGCAATCTCTGTCTTCTGTTCTGCTACAGTCCAGTGAAGGAATGTATAGTTCTACCTCTAAAAGATAATAGAGAGGCCAAGAAGGTTGTTTCATGTACCACCACCAGAAAAACCAACTTGCAGGGAGAATCTAACATATTGCCCATTACTAGGAATCAAATCATAATTTTCAGCTATCAGAAATGTTTTTAATCTTGATAAAGAATAATCCAATGGTTAATGACTTTTTCATGAAAAAGTTTAATAGTTCTGTTTACTGTGTAGAATCATGATGAATAAATAAGACTTCTGTAACTTTCAAAGACTAGAGAGTAGGATTAGGGAAGCAAGAGATGACAGGATGGCTGGGGATTAAGGTGAAACAAATGGCAAAGAATTTGAGTTGCCAGGTTTTCCAAGAAAAAGTAATATGTGACTGGGAAAAGGCAAGAAGTTACTTAGCAACTTCCAAGTCTTCCTGTTTTTTCCAAGGCCTTCTCACTCCAATGGGAATTTAAATAGGCAATGTAGAAATTAAACCATATCTATGTCATGACTCATCCTTGGTAAATGTATTTCTAATGCAAACTGATTAGTTCTCCAGAACTAAAAATTTATTTTGATTGATTGCTTCCATGCAGAGAAATAACCTAACTTTGAAAAAGGCACTGTTTTGTTCAAGTTGTTAAGGTCATTCATGCAAACACTGTAGGACCTCTTTATCTCTTTTACCACGATGTACATAACATTAACAAAATAAAATACATAAAATTAAAGGCATTTTAAATTTTCTGTACACTAGAAAATTAGGCACATTTGAAAGTTCTTCTTAAATTACATGGCAAAAATAGCCAAGTTATTTTAATTTTTTCCTGTAGCAATAAAGGCTGAACATAAAAAAAATTCAAATGCCCTATACAAAATTAAGAATTAATTTAATTAATCAAGTTCATTTAACGTTTTTCATACATAGGCTTTCTCAACTGGAATCTTACCCCAGAGAAGCTTTTTAAAAAAGCTCTGCAGAAACCATAAACTTTAAGACACATTACAATATCTAAGAAAGAGTGTAAAAAGGCTTTTTCTAAGGGGTAAAAATAATGATTTTTAAAAAATACTATTTTGAAATTTCTACCCTAAGCATGTACATGTCTATCATTTAAAACAATCATTATTTTTTAATATAAAAGTTTCCTTTCTCCCCATTCTTCCCTCCCCCAGCCCCTGGCAACCACTATTCTCTATGGATTTGACTATTGTCTATGGATTTGACTACTCTGGGTACCTCACATAAGTGGCATCATATACTATTTTTCATTTTGTGACTGTCTTCATTCATACTCAGAGGTAAAAGAAGCAGAGATGGAAGCTATAATAACAATTCTAAGAGAAACATTATAGCCTTTACAAAGTACATGCATTTTGTTACACGTTAAGAGACTGAAAAGGCAGTTTTCTATACTGCTAATCTTAATAGTAATGAAACATATTGAAATGTTGAAGTGACTTGTTCAAGGTCACACAGTGTATAAATGGCTGTACCTGAACTAGAATACAAGTTGTCCAACACTTACAAGTGCACTCTCCATCGTGTCTTTCTGGGTCAGTATTGAGGATGTCCTTATACCCTTTGAGCACCCCTGGAAGAGCTTATCCATGCACACTGGAGCTAATAGTAATAGTTAATATTTGTAGAGTCCACACTAATTACCAAGCTCTGCTTTAATCACTTTACAGATATTAACTCATTTAATTTACACAGCAACCTTATGGAGTAAGTATCATTATTATCATTCTGTTTTCACCTAAAAGGAAACTAAGGTAATATAACTTGGCCCTAGATTGTAACACAGGCAGTCTGACTTCAGAATCTGCACTTAGCTATCCCTTTAAGTTGTGTCCTGACTTGTCTTTATCTGCTAAGTTAACAGGGAAGGATTGATGTCTTTTAGTGCTAGGCAAGTCACAAGGCAGATTGTACAAAATAGTCTACATGGAGTGAAGGAAGCATCATAGTTTTTCCAAGGAATTTCTTTGCTTGCATGTTTTTTGATCATTAGAGCCCAATTTGGACAAATTCATTTTCACTCCAAGCCTAGTCAATGTCTGGACCTTTTCATGAAGAAGGAAACTGAGACTCATAGGAAACACTGATGGTAGAGGTGAGAGTATACAACTCAGCAGACCTTTTGTCCAAGGATAATTTCGTTGGCTTCCACCATTGTTTGCCTGTTAAACTGTGGCTTGCACCATTTCAGGAAGCAAATACAAAATGTGCTACTTATGCTTTGGTGGAACTTTCCATTTCAAGGAAGTAGATTCCAGCAGGACTAAGGCTGCCTGGAAGCAAAGGGCTTCTTATGGGGCTATTATAAAATAGAAAAACAAAAATCACAGTTCGGAACATGACTCCTTCATTGTACACATGCAACACATCTGGGCAGCTGTACAATGTGGGCCACTGGCAGAGGCTGTTTTCACACATGAAACACAGGAGTGAACTTCTTTAAGAATAAGAGAAAGACAGGAAAAATACTTTTTCTTTCTTAAAAACTTGTGATAAAATATGCATAATAAAATTTATCATTTTAAACATTTTTAAGTGTACAATTCAGTGGCAGTAAGTACATTCACAATGTTGTATAACTATCACCAACATCCATCTCCAGAACCTTTTTTTATTTTTATTTTTATTTTTTTGAGTTGGATTCTCACTCTGTTGCCCAGGCTGGAGTGCAGTGGCACACTCACGGCTACCCCAGCATCGACCTGCTGGGCTCCATGATCCTTCCAGCTCAGTCTTACAAAGAAGCCGGAACTATAGGTGCATACCCCCACGCCTGCCTAATTTTTTTTTTCCAGACAGCAGGATTTATTAAGAGGGCAGAAAAGCTACCACAGTGGGAGGGGATCCGAAGGGGCTGCTTTTTTTTAATTGTAAAGACGAGGTCTCGTCAAGTTGCCGGGGCTGGTCTCGAACCCGCGGGCTCAGGCAATCCACTGCCTCGGCCTTCCAAAGTGCTGAGATTATAGGCTGAGCCACCGAGCCCCACCTGCAGAACTTTTTATCCTCCAAGTACAAACTTTGTACCCATTAAATAGTAACATCCCCTTCTTCCCTCCCCCAGTCCCTGTCAACCACTATTCTGCTTTCTGTCTCTATGGATTTGACTACTTTGGGTAACTCACATAAGTGGTATCATATAGTATTTGTCCTTTTGTGACTGACTTATTTCATTCCATATAATGCCTTCAAGTGTATACATGTTGTAACATATGTCATAATTTCCTTCCTCTTTAGGGCTGAATAGTCTTCCATTGCATGTATATACTACATTATGTCCATTTATTTATTAGTCAGTGGACTTTTGGGTTGCTCCCATCTTGTGCCTGTTGTGAAGAATGGTGTCACAAACATGGGTGTACAAATATCTGTCTAGCCGGGCTCAGTGGCTCAGCCTGTAATCTCATGCTTTGGGAGGTTGAGGTGAGTGGATTGCCTGAGCCGGTGGGTTTGAGACCCGCCTGGGCAACTTGGCGAGACCTCATCTCTACAATAAATCAAAAATTAGCCAGGCATGGTAGTGTGAGCCTGTAGTTCCAGCTACTCGGAAGACTGAGGCAGAAGGATCGCCGGAGCCCAGCAGGTCGAGGCTGCAGTGGCAGGGAGCAGCCACTGCACTCCAGTCTGGGCGACGGAGTGAGACTTCAACTCAAAAAAAAAAAAAAAACTATCTAATTCTCTGCTTTCACTTCTTTTGAGTATATACCCAGAAGTGGAATTATTGGATCATATGATAATTCTTTTTTATTTTATTATTTGAGGAATTGTCATAGTGCTTTTCATAATGGCTGCACAATTTTACAAGAAATAGATTTCAAAGCCAATTAATGAATTCAGTTTCTCTACCCTCCCTCCACTTCCTCAAAAAGACCAAGTGCCATGGAGGTACTGAAAGTTCCTAACCACGTGATTGCCAACTGTGCTATTTGTCCATTCAATCCAACCCAGTCTACAGTCTTTATCTCACCTTACCTCAGTAAGCCACAATTTTACAAATGCTGCAGAACTTGTAGAACCAATGCCACTCCTGCCAAAATTCCTCAAAATGTCATGACAGAGCCACCTAGCAAAATGTACTAATGAAGGATCCACTATGTGCACAATAATATACAAAGGATAATAGGTGATACAAAGATTATAAATCACTGCTCTTGTCCCATGCTCTTAAAAATCTAGAGGAGACAGCCATGAAAACCAAAATTATTACTGTAAGGACCAGCTTGTATTTTACTATTTCATATTAGAAATGAAAATATTAACCACAGAAAGCAGACTGATGCAAAAGCTGAATACATACACATAGATATATGGAACACTCTGTGGGTACAAAGAAGAGAAGCAAGAGTAAAAACAAGGAAGCAACTGGGGAAGATTTCTGGGATGAAATGATGTTTAAAGATATGAATGTTGATGATTGGGATAAAATGTCTGAAAAGATGCTTTCTTATCTTCAGAGGATGAATACTTCCTTCTCCAGGACCGAGAAGAGGGAGTATCATCTAGAACCCAGAGCACTCCATTTCTCTAGTTAGAGCTGGACAGTGCTGGAAGTGGACAGTTGAGTGGATTGCCAAGGAAGTGAAAGTGAGCTCGGTGGCAGTCACAGAGCCATGGAGTCTCACATGATGCTAACAAGTTAAAAGAGGTTATTCATGCCAGCTGCTCACACTCCTCTAAAGCCTGGCCTGTTCATGAGCTGTCTTACTTCCTGACATCCCTCTCCAGCTGGGCTATTTCCTGGGCTATTGCAGACTCCTCCCTTCACACACCCTTCACAGCTGTGGTTTGGCACTCTTTGCAAGAGCACCAATGCCCAACATGCCCTCTGGGCTCGTCTCCTGAGAGAAAGGCCTGCCTATTTCCACTACTGAATTTACCCACAGAGACTGATGGAGACAGCTTTTTTTAGATGGCCAAAGCAAATTGGCTTGCATGAATGACTCCAGAGCCATGTGGTAATAATCAGATCTGATGGCTGGGACACCCAGAGGCACAAGCATAGGCTGTAAGTAACTCAGAGCTTTTCCTGCTGCATCATTGAAGCTGTTGGCTTAGGACATGGAAGCATTTGAAGATTGAACGAAAACTCCTCCTTATGCATGATGTTTGGCTGTGACCAGAGAGAGTAGTCAAGTTGAAGTTATACAACAAACAGTTGTTTTTATCCAGAGCCAAGAAAGTGACTATGATTCTCTGTAAGTAGGTGGTGCTCAAGTCACAGTCTGCAAACTATGGCCTGGGAGCCAAACCCAGCCCATTGCTGTTTTCCTTTACTTTGTAAACTAGGCATGGCTTCTCCATTTTCAAATAGTTGGGGAAAAAAGAAAATATTTTATGACATGTGGAAACTATATGAAACTCAAATTTGAATACCCATGAATAAAGTTTTACTGGAACATGGCTATGCCCATTCACTTACACAGTGTCTCTGCCTGGTTTCAAGCTTCCAATGAAGAATTGAGCAGTTGTGGCTGAGACCCTATAGCCAGTAAGGCCTAAAATATTTACTATCTAACTGGCCCTTTACTGACAAACTTTTTCAACTGCTACTCTAAAGCAGCGGCCAGAGACAGGGGCAAGGTGAAATTGTAGTGGTTAGAAAACTTTTCAAATGAAGACATAATTTTCTTCTTTTCTGACTTGCATTTTTAAATTTTTCAGCATTCTTGAGTTGCAGAATATACCACACTGAGAAAAGGTATGTCTGGAGCTCAGCACTAATGCTTAAAATACCACTTAGATTTCCTTAAAAAAAATTTTTTTTTGAGTCAGGGCCTTCTGTCACCCAGGCTGGAGTACAGTGACACAATCATGGCTCACACAGCCTCGATGTCCTAGGTTCAAGCAATCTTTCCATCTCAGCGTCCTGAGTAGCTGGGACTACAGGCATGTGCTACCATGCCTATCTAATTTTTTTATTTTTTGTATAGATGAGGTTTCCCTATGTTGCCCAAGCTGGTCTCAAACTCTTGGACTCAAGTGATCCTCCTGCCTAGGCTTCCCAAAGTGAACATTTATTGGAGGCATGAGCCATTGCACCTAGCTCCTTTTTAAACATTTCTATTATTCCCTCTCTTACATCCACTGTGCGCGCACACACACACACACACACACACACACACAGAGGAAGAAACCATGGGCAGACCACTCATTTAGCTCAGAAGACCTCAGCAACATGCTTGGGTCAGAGAGTACTCAATGACAGTAGAAGAAGTACAAGAGCAGTGAGCTGTAGACCCCCCCATGATGGACCCGAAAGAAGGATTAACTGAAATGATTTTATAGAAAGGTATTCAGCATGCACCGATGACAACATGCCATACAGAATTCTAACTATAGAGTCACTCTCAACATTTTCTCAAGCTAGTCAGTATGGTCACTTTTAAAGGATGGGATTTAAATCAACCACTTCAAAACTGGAGCAGTCACTTTAGGTTAACTAGTACAATTTGGTAGCTAAAAGAAATTCTGTACCTCACTTACCCTATAAGATTAAGACTTTATTTTTTCTTAGAGTTTTCCTAAGAAAAAGATTTCTCCAAGCCAGACAGCTGGAATGAGCAGTTAAAAAGTGAATATTGTGTTAATCAGAAAAGTGGCCTAAAATATTGCAAAGAAGTTATATAAGGAAACTTAGTTTTTGAAGGAAGCAGTTGAAGTAAGAGGTGTGTTGAACTGGAATGTTGCAGTAGCATGCACTGGGGTTATGGACGGAGGAAGAAGGAAATCGAGACAAGAATGTTTTTCGACATATCCTTTAAAGACATGATGGTATGTTGAGGGTAACTACTCATGCTTGGGCACAAACTCAGCCAATCAACATAGAGGAAGGGCATGACTCAGAGGACCTAAAGTGTAAGCTATTTAAAACAGTCATAGAATGACAGTCTCCGTCAACATGTCTGATTCCTTCATTTGCTGAAGGAAAAAGCTTTAGACAATTAAACGATATGAAGAGATTTCTCCAAGTAGAAATGGTCAAATGAAGTTATAAAAGCCATCACGAAAGGAGTCTACGTTGAGTATGCTGTTGCTAGAGTTAGACAGACTTCTGGTTAAGCAGTGAACTACAGAAAACCCAAACCCAAGGATAAATAAGGATTGGAGAGGTGGTCAGGGTAATATTTCCAGAAAGGTTTGGGGGTTACACATTCCCTAGTTCATTGTGAGAAACTGAGTTTGCTGTATGTAGATTTGGAATCAGGAACAGATAGGCAAACTCTATTTTTCTCCTTGTGAACATTGCAAACTCATACTGCCAGATGATAGAAACTTGATCTCAGGCAATTTCTACCACCAGGATGTATCTAGAGCTAGAAGATTTTCATAGCACCAAAGAATTTTTAAGGAGAGCCAAGAGGGTGTCTTATTTCTAATAGAAAGTCCTATTCAAATCCACCAGCTCTTTTGATGAATGATGTTCTATGTTCACTGATAACAGGACTTTCTGCTGCTTCCCTTCCACTCTAAGGCTTTGAGTACTTGAGGCTGCCTCTAAGACTTCTCACCAATTCCTAGCTCTTGGATACATGGAACCATTCTACTACTGCCATGCTAGACGCGGGGGACTCTATGAGCCAGCTAAGGCCCTTCTTCCTACAAGCAGCACACAGTCATTTTCAGGCTCTCCTAGGAAAGAGGACATGATTCTCTTCTGCTTTCTGGTCTTTCAAACCTTTCTTCTGTCCCCTGCTCTAAGTCTTTAACTGTGAGATAGTTTGGAGGGAATTTGCTTTCTCTCTGACACTTCTCTTCCCCAGCCAAGTTATTGTTAACTATAGGGAGGTCAGAGGGACAGAGAATACGAACTTCTTACTCTTCTGGTGTTCTTCTTACCAGTCTTCTGTCTTATGGTCATGGCTAGGCCTTTGAATTCAAAAATTAGGAATTTGACTACTTTGTTATCTAAATTCTTTCTAAGTTTTGGAAGTCTAGCTACTGCCTAAATTAGATGATGACAGGATTTAAAATACTTTCCTGCTATTATCTTTGGGCAAACTTGGTGGTATAATAAAGTGTCCAATACTTTATTAACTTGAAATTTTATTAAAGAGAGACTTTAGAAATAAAATATAAGGTAAGGAGTGCTTTATTTAGTGTTTTCGTGAACTCTTTCATAATTTTAAAATGTGTATAACCGAGTCCCTCTGCCTTTCCTTACAGTCATTGTTTAAACTTTGTCAATAGAATGGCTTATGTTAGAATCAGTGCATTGTCTTTGTTTTGAGTCCATTTTATTTTATTTTTTTTAGGAATCCCAAGAGTCTTCAAAACCCACATTATGCCAACATCTTTAAAGATTATTCAATTCGGAACCCAAGAGAGAAACAATGAATATTTTCAACTGAAATGTACCTTGCCTTGATCTGAAAATTTGAGTTGCCAAATTTGTAGTACATAATCCAGCTATTTCTCAACTGAAGAATGAACAAATAAAAATATGAAAAATATAATTACTTCCCTCCTTGATTTTTAAGTTGCTTTGTTCTGAGTCTCTTACTTGGCAATGACCCTGTTTCTGTTGGGATGAACAGGATAGAGAACTTTAAAGGACAGGTCATAGGAATAAACTTTGCTTCCATCATTAAATATTTGAATATTCTTCAGATTCAACAAAGGACTACAGTTTAAAACTGTATGTCTTTAACAAGCTCAGGGATGAAAGTCCTGAGTCCTGGTTTTCCAATTAAAGGAGGAAAAGAAAAAAACACCTTTAGATTTTCAAGGCAGGAAAATACTAAAGGAATATACAATTAAACACTCCTTTTAATATATCTAATCTTGCCATCATTCAGGTTAACCCTCAAATTGCTAAAATATTATTTTTCTAGATTATAGTATTCTATTTGAGTCTAAATAAAATCAGTCTGACACAACTAATTAAAACACAATAAGATACAATGCTTTTCATTTATATATTTTCTTTCCAAGCCCTTAGTCTTTGGTATCTGTTATCATATGTGTCTTTACAACATTCCTTCAAGGTAGAAGAGTATCTTTATTTCTATTTCAAAATAATATCTTACCTATGTGTGATGTGCTAAAGTTTATAAAGCACTTTCGTGTACATGATTTATTTGATTCTGACCCACACAGTACTCTCTGATACATGTGAGTCAATCCAGTGTCAATTTCTTCAATGTACTTGTGGAAAAACTAGAATTC
The DNA here is from genome assembly GCA_963574415.1 of Tarsius wallacei. NCBI lineage: Eukaryota > Metazoa > Chordata > Mammalia > Primates > Tarsiidae > Tarsius > Tarsius wallacei. The sequence goes on along the minus strand of CAUYQG010240244.1, from coordinate 35,859 downwards.
AGAGAGAGATGGACTGTCTGCCTGTGTCCTGCACTTAGGAAATGAAAGAGCAGATTTTGTCAGGCCTGCAACTTTGTACTACTAAGACACAGAAAGACTAGGTTAATCATTCTATGTCTCTTTATATTTTACATTAGAGCTTCATTTTTCTTGGGTTACATTTTTTTCAGTGCTATTATTTTGTCAAATATACTGAAGTACCTCCTAGACTTTATGTATTAGGAACAGCCCCATATGTTCCATTTTCCACAGAACTCCAGGGGAGTTGTCCGACTGGGGGATTATTTTCTTCTTTGGTTTCACATTTTGAAAGTCTTGCTTCAACTCTCCAAAAGATGCTGTTAAACACAGAATAAATATTGAATTGTCTCTATCCTCATGGTATTCGTGGTGACAAATAAATGTTTCTGTGAAGAGGTTTGTTCCCTGAAGACCCACAAGTGCTGGTTAGAAAGTGTCCACAAATTAAAGGCAATGAAAGATCACTAACCACAAGTAATAGATGTTACAAAAATATGTAAAGTACATAAAATAACTTTTATATACATGTATATGTCATACTCACCAAATGGCCACTGTGTGTTTTCCTAATTATGAGCAGTTTTTATACATAAAAAGATGCTTTCATAACAGCAATCTGTATATAATGAATATCCATAATTACATGATTTATTTTAACTTCTAACAGAACAGTGTGCTAATCTGCAAGAAAAAAAACCAAAATTTTAATTCCTCAAAATTTCTGAATTAGTGGTCATTCTGAAAGTCTTTTCTGATTTTAATTCAATAAATAAAAACAAAGAAATATAAAACAAAAACATTGATTTAGCACTATAAACCATTTCATTACATAGGCAACATTCCTCATTTGAAAATCTCGAACTCCTGGCCTCCAGTGATCTTCCTACCTTGGTCTACCATAGTGTTGGGATTACTGGAGTGAGCCACTGTGCCTGACCTGAAAATTATCAAGTATGTAATGTTACCCATTGCATATCCCATTATCTTTTTAAGAGAGGTTTAGACTGACATGGCAGAAATGCTAGTCAGTGCCAGCATAGGATTCTGAAGACTGGATATTTTAAGGATAGTTGAAGAAAGACAGAAACCAAATATTTGCCTATTTTCCCCACTAAGAATGTTTTCCTTCTTTCTTTCTATTAATACCTAATAAAAACCCAGTGCATATTTCAAGGTTTATTTCAAAAACCCTTCAGGAACTGCCGTCTCCTTCTGAAATCTGCCACTTTCCTCAGTCTTATTGGCTCCGTATCTGCATTTTCTGGCATCCTACCTCTTTTTGCTCTCTCCATTAATAATGTCAAGCCTAAGCCTGTATTACTCTTTACTGGGACTTAGCAATAGCATCCTAACTTTTCCCTACCTTCAATTTGTCTTTCCACCAATCCCAGTTGTGAATATATAGAGCTTACTTTTCCTAAAGAACTACTGAAGAATATGTCATTCTGTTGAGAATTTTTTACTGGCTGCTCTTTACCCACCAATTAAAGTAATAATTATTGACTCTTGCATTCTACAGTCTTCTATGAGCTGGTGTGACTTGCTTCCTCTTGACCAACAATCTCCCATGCATAACATGCTCCAACAGAACAGAGTTATTCTGATACCTTTACAGTCCTCAAGCTTTTACTAGCCTCTCTCAGTTTCCCAACTTCCTCTTCTCACACCCAAGTCTTATCTAATTATCAAAATCCCATATGCATATTGGCCTTCCAGATATCTTTTCTGAGTCCCATTTCAATATATCTTCCCATGTTCTGATACTCATCACTTTTTGCCTCAGTTCTTTTGTGTGTGTGCAAGAGAATCACTACATTTTCAAGGATCAAATTTTTTGAGATTTAATTTCAGGTTATTTATGTAACCCTGAGCAGGGACTGATCTTTAATGCCACAATATTATGGGATGCAGAAGACTAATGGTACCAACTTCACAAGGTTGTTGTGAAGACTGTGAGTTAATATACATAAATATTCTTAATAAGTGCTCAGTAGGGGTTAGCTATTATTGCATATGTTATTGTGTATATCTTCTCTCTCCTAATATAGTAAAACCCTGAGATGTGACTCCAGGCCACTAATTGTGTCTCTCCACAGTGATCGAATACATGCCAGTGTTCAACAAATATATATGTTGGTTAAACATGCATGTTATAAAGTCTCATTCTATGGTTCCAGTAGCTTAGATGATATCAGAATGCTGTAAAGGACCATAGTTTATGGATGACCTTGACAACCTTCCCTCTTATAAAATAGGTAGGTAGGATAATTAATGGAACTTAAAGTGTGTGATTTAATATTTTCAGAAGAATACTTTCCATTCTGATGGATGTAATCATGCCCACTGTGTTTCCCCCAATAGGCAAGAAACATTGGTGGTAAAGAGACTTAGGAAAGGAGACATGGATAGTCAGTCCAAGGAAATCTTATCTAAGTTTATCTTTCTCTTAAAAATATTCTTCAAGTAATATGCATTCCTGAGCAAAAGAAATTAAGGCTACCAAACTGTGTATATGCTTTACTAGGACCCTCCATACTTTGAGGAACCTCTTTGTCCACCATCTGACTATGTACCTTTAAGGAAATAGGATGCTGACTCTGGATTATGCATTGAAATTCATTAAAAGGATGGGCTACAGAGTCAGAAAGGCGACATTCAGAGGCATATGGTATTTATTTAGGGGATTCTTAGACTCTGATGTGTAACATTAATCCAGGCACAGACAGAATAAAAAGTATCATTTCTCCAAATGGTAGTAATGTCTAAATACCAGCTTTGTGAATACTGAATTATTCATAGACCTAGAGTATATGTATTTTTCAGGAGTACCTATGTTTAGCATCTAAAGTTCCATAAGAAAGGACATTTATGATGAATATATATTTGTTATATCTGTGATTCTACATATATGTGTATAAAGTTAGAAAGACTTCAATTTTTGCTAAAACACAAAAACTTGTCTTCACATTGATAATTTGTGTATTCCCATTGAAAAAGAAGAATTTCTTTAGCCTGACCTTTAGTCTCCATCATTAACAATTATGAGTATCACAGCAGAAAAACAGCTACCATTTACTAAGTGTGTACTATGTGATCAGTATTTTAATGCTCAAAATAAGCCCACAAGGCAGGTATTATTATTTCTGTTTAAGCGGTGAGAATATGGAGTCTCAGTGTACCTCAAGGGTTTGTCAAAAGTCATGTCATTAGCAAGCAGCAGAGCCAAGAATCAAATTCCCATCTTTCTCATCACAAAGCTGCTTTACCTAGAACTAGTTCATAAATTTAGGCTTGTAAGTTTTGTTTATAAAGTGTATTGCACTTATAAAGGTTTAAACTTTAGTCCTTCCCTAAGCATATTAGTCCAACTTTTTATTTTCCTACCACATGCCCAGGACTATAACATGCTCCAGCCAACTGCCCCAAATAAAGAATATTTATTTGAAGGGTCCTTCTGCAATAGTTTCATAGGGGCCTGGGAATAAATCTGCCTAATTAGCCTATACACATATATCCCAGTGCTGGGCCCCTTTCTCTTGCCTCGCTTTCTTCAATAATATTATATTGTCAAAATGATTGACATAGGGATGGATGTCCCAATTTTAGTCACAATAGCAAGAAATGACATTTGCTGGAGGGTTTCCTAGACTTGCTTAGCACTCCTGATGGAAAGGTGGTTTCTCTTCATCTCCTCAAAGATCCCCTTTCAGAATCATAAATATCATGAAAAATATTTTAACTACTCTGAGGACAAAAGCAATCATAGTTGAGGTCATGTGATTCAGGTTACAAAAGCAATAGTTGTGCACTTAAGTTTGTAGCAGCATAATTTAAGTGTCCATCAATGTACACTTATTGTTTAATATGTGGTATATACATGCAGTAAAATATTATTCAGGCTTTACAAAGAAGGAAACTCTGATACATGCTACAATGTGGATAAGCCTGGAGGACATCATACTCATGAAATAAGCCAGTCGCACACACACAAAAATATAGTCTGATTCCACTTACATTAGGTATCTAGAATAGCGAAATTCATAAAAATGGAAAAGACAATGGTAATTGCTAGGGGCTGGGAGAAAGAAAAAATTAGGAGTTGTTTAATGGGTATAGAGTTTCAGTTTTTTAAGATTAAAGTTTCTGATGATTGGTTGTACAACAATGTAAACATATTTACCATTACTGAACTCTACATTTAAAATGGTTTAAATAGTACATTTTTATGGATGTATATGCTACCACAATTTTAAAAATGACAAATGTATGAGGAATATTGTCATGACAATTTCTGAAGTCTTGGTATATGAGGAATGAAGACACTCGGAAAATATAGAGCAATAAAAAAGAATGGTACCAACTACTAATCCCCAAGCCTAAAATGACTTTCTACCTTACCCTAGCATCTATTCTTAATTCTTTCCTGTGGAGGACAAGCAAGAAAGAATACATGCCTAAACATGAAGTATTTCACATTATTGTTTGCCATAAATTATTTTGGTAATTTTTATATTTTTTAAAAAACCTAAAAGCAAGCCAGATAGTTGACTTTCTCTCAATTAAATACAATTAAACAAGTTGAATGGTTTTCTTTGAATTAACACTAATTAAGTCTTTGTAACCGGAAATATTTCATCATTGGAATTTTGTTACACTTATTTAGTATTTTATTGAAAAACAATTTTAACCATATGATTTTCTTTCTTATTTTGTGATAAGAATATCTGTTAGCTGTTGTGTGAAGAAGAACCCAAAAACCAAAATTATCTTTTATTTTTGAGGGCAGACCCTTTGTAATACACTCAAAATTTGTTCCTTGGATCAGAGTATTTATCTGGAAGTTTTGAGAAGGCAGAGTCACAATTGGCGGAAGAGACATACTGAGTTGTGGCAAACAAGTGACTGGTTCTTCCACCATGACAATGCACCTACCTACACCATGCTAAGTGTTCATCAGTTTTTGACCAAAAACCATGTCCTCATGCTCCACCCTCCCTATTCACCTGACCTCAATCCAGCTACTTTTTTCATTTCCCTGGATTAAAAAAGTCCTCAAAAGGAAATGTTTTGCTAGTGTAGAAAAGATAAAACAAAAAATGACAGAAGTACTTAAAGGTCTCAAAAATTGGCCAGTTCAAAAACTGAGCAGTGGAAAAATCACCTTGATAGGTGTATTGCATTTAAAGGTAACCGAAGTTTAAACGTGGAAGAATAAATACACAATTTTTAATAAATAAATTCCAGGTTTTTTGGGTCCCCCTCGTATATGCAAAAGTACAAACTGATAGATACATAGAATGATAAATAGGAATTTAACTAGTAGTTCAGGCCTAGATTTGAGTCTTAGCTCTCCCTCTTAGTAACCCTGAAAAATAGCCTAAAATCTTTAGGTCTCAGTTTATCTTTCAGCAATATAAAAGAATTAGTCTAAACTGGGTCAGCAAACTTCTTCTGTAATGAACAAATTGTAAATATTTTAGGCTTTTATGGCTTTGTGGGGAAAGAGGGAAAATGAAGGAAAAAATCTTTATATTTTTTTAAAAATTTGATGAAATTCAAAATAAGATGATAACTGAGTAAAAATTTTTTTGTAGTGCATGTATAAATGTAGAGTTCAAAGGAGAAGTAGAGGCTGGAGGTACATTTTTGGTAATCATTCAGTTGTGGATACCATTTGAAGCCAGGAGACTGGGTGAGATCATCTAAGAAGTGAATATAAATAGAAAAGGTAAGGAATCTGAAGATGGAGCCCTGAAACACTCTAATGTAAACTGGAACATGAGAAGGAGCTAGTAAAGAAGACTGAGAAGAAGTAGCCTGTGAAGAAGGCGGAGGTAACCAGGAGATTGTAGTATCTAAAAGACAAGTGACAAAGGAGGAAGGGGAAATTAACTGGGACAAATGCTGGATACAGGTTGAGTAAATTTACACTTCTAAGTAGTGTAAGTTCTAAAATTCATTTTACTAGGACTCAAAGGCAACTACTCAGACTGATCTTAACCTCTTTGCTTTCAACCTAATATTCCCTCCCTTCCTCAGTATGACCTCGCCCATTTTCCTCTCCAAGTTTCCTCTCATACTTCACTCATTCCCACATTCACTATATCCTGGTCTTCTGTTTTTCCAGCATGTCAATATTTTGTCCTATTTGTTGTTCCACTGTCTAGAATGTTCTTTACTTCATTATTAATCCCTATCATTACGGTGTTTTTCATGAACACCCACTCTCAAATTTTATTTCCATTTCCTTCCATTCACTCTTTACCCTACCACTTTGCTCTACTAGTTTTATAAAACTACCGTCTTATTGTTTGTCACTCCACATAAAACAAAGATTTAGTGTGTCTTGTTCTCTGTACTCTATCAGGAGAGAATAAGAACTGATAATAGTAAGCATTCAATAAGTATTTACTGAATAAGCTAATTAATCTGCACTTCAAAACATTAGCAAAATTATGCATAAAACATACCCAAACATTGATGAATCATTCCAAACTGAGATACACAAAGAAAGAAATCTGGGATGCATTTCTATTCGGAGATGTTATAAAATATTTTCCCAAGTGTTTTTCAATTTACATGATGCTAAAAATACAAACAGTATTTACAAATCCATTTGAGACATTGTTCATCTACAACATTTCCACAATCTCTCTCTCTCTCTCTCTCTCTCTCTCTCTCTCTCTCTCTCTATCTCTCTCTCTCTTTTTAATCTCCCTAATGAAATTCAGGGAATGACTAGAAATGGGGTAGGAGCAGGCTTCCCGTTTGATAATTTGGTGCACTCTTTCATCTTCCTTCTCCAGTCTTACAGGCTCATTGTTTGTTGCTGCTAAAGCAGTAAATGTTGTTTGTCTTCATTGCAAAACCAAGGATAGGAAACTTTGAAGTGTTTTCTGTTGCTTAATGTCACCTACTGTTCCTGTCAGCAAACTGAGATAAACCTGATGGACTGAGGTGTCTGGTCTAATTCCTCTATTGACACATAGTCCTGTCTTCAAACACCAGTGTAAATGAATAAGTACTGAGATAGTAATGTGTCAGTAATAGGCTGCCAGATAAATGCCATTGTTTACGTACTGATCCCTGCTTCCTAAGGCCCAAACAGCTCAAAAATCTTACAAATTAGCACCTCACTGAGATCAAAGAATTGTCTTTTCTTTCTGCAATTACCTACTTGGAGAGCTGAGCAAGCAAATGAGACTAGTTTAAGCTGTCTCTCTTTAGCCCAAATCTTTCTTTTAAGGAGAACAAATGGTAGAATTATACACTGTTTCAGAAGAGGTGGTTAAGAACAAGAGATTTTGCTTTATTTTTCTGTATAAGAACAAGGGGATTTTGCATTTTAATTTTTATGTTAATCCACTCTTCTATCCTTATTATAATTCTTACATTGAAAATCAGAGAAAAGAGCCCTGTTTGTCCCTAATAACCAGTCTTTTCAGATCTGATTCAACTGCAAATTACAAAAATAAAAATGGTTGAATTCAGTAAAACCATAGTATATAGGGCCTCGAACAGTAAGTATAAAAAAAATTCATACTTTCTGAAGGAGTAAAAATTTTGACTACAAATATTCTAATTCCATTTTTGACATATCTTAAAAGAAAAGTGTACCATTTATCTCTATCAAGTCTTAAAAAGTGCATAACTTCACTACTTTACTTGCTTCCTAAGTTCCTTGTCTTAAAGCACATTCCTGCCCCGTTAGCCTGTGTCCAAAATGGCATGGTTTTATTTGAAACATTTAGATGAGGGGATAGTAGCTACTTAGGATGAAATGGACTTTATACTATTTAGTCATTGTGAGTTTCATATTAGTCATACAACTTGGAAACAAGAAATCAGGTGACCAAAACTTACTATGGCTTAGGAAAATTTTGGCTTAATTAAAAGGCACAATTCTTTCTTGGTGAAAAGTTTTATCTTTTATGCAAATGAAGAAAATCTACTTTTAAATTCTAGTATTACAATGACTAAACTTGTTTAATCAAAGTTTTGACTCCTATGGGTAAGTGGTTTAAAGAAATAGAAATTGACCTGAAATGTAATTACCTGGAATAATAAAGTTAGAATCATTTTTTTCATATATGTGTTTTAGTTCACTTTTTCAGATCCATGTCTTTTAAAGAGGCATTTAATATATCCCTTATGCCAAAAAGATTTATGAAAATGAATATGAACTAAAGGCCAATTTTAATATAATTTATCTCTTTTCCTAAAGTTGTTTTTGCAGGAAAAAAACTCTAGTATCCTCCTTGAGACCAACCCAGGCTAGAGTAAGACTCCCTCCCAAGAAGGCCATGATCTACAAGTCTGAGGAATGCTGATAACTCCAACCTACAAAGCCTGACTGTGGAGCCACCAACATTAAGACAACTCCATTAGAACTCTGCTAATTATCATAAAACAAGGAAGCTTTTTTGGTAGCCCATGATTATATGCTCACATATGTCATTATATTTTTCTTATTGATATCTCTGTGAGCTTCTGATGTTAAAGTGAAACATGAGGAAAAGCAGAAAAGTTAAAGCCATGCAGGTTAATTAGATGCCAGAATAACTTCCTGGAGGGTATATATTCAGTGTGAACAATTTTCAGTGGAGAAACATCAACTTGTGGGCAAAACAGCAACCAGTAAAATAACTACTTTGATTGCTTCATCTATTAATGAAGAAGAAGTTGCATAATATAGATGAAAGAGCACAGTATTTGAAGGTGGAACACTTAGCTGGGCTTGAGTCTCAACTTCGCTGATTTAAAAATTTTTTTATTTTAAAGATGCGTGGTACAATTCAGGGTCAGGTATACAAATGGTCATTGTACAGGGGACCCTGAACAATTATTATAATAGTAAAAGAAAGGGATTGGCAGTAGTAGGAAACTGCTGGGGGGAGGGTGGCACAATGCATTCATAAGGGTACCTGGTCTCAAAATTTGCTGCTTTTAATCTGACTGTGACAAGTCATTTAATAAAGCTTCAAGCCTCAATTTTCTCATATCTAATTAACATAGCATTATATTCTATATTATTGAGACTATAGAAATCTAATCACAATGAAATACATTTACATGTTTGCTGATAAAACTTTTGTTATAGAGAATGGTCTATTTTACATCCACAGGGTTTAAAGACAATCTAGTGCTAGCAACTGAATTATCCTAATGAGTCTCAATAATGACAAAGGAAGCCTGCTTTATCAGTATATATATAGAAGACAGTTATTAAACATGGAGGGGAGATTTCAAACATGAAAGAAGTTTCATATTTGCACTCATTCTTACTTTCCCTGAAAAAGGAATTGTAATACCCTACCAATAATTCTTAAACCTCATTTCTGGTCTGGAAATTGGAGGAAAGACGTCCAAGAACGCATAAACTGAAAGAGCCAGTGAGTGTCCCAATACAGACTGTGGAGTCATCATTTAATTTTTAAATTTACCTTCCCATTCCGACTTCAGGCAGTTAGATGTCAACCAACATAAACTTAGATCCTTAATCTTCAGTCTCAACCTAGTAATAGTGTCTCTGAGGTTAATACGGTATGAAGTGAACATTTCCACCTTCCTTTTTTTACTAAGACTACAGTACTAGGAAAATATAATAAGTTCCTGTGCTTTCCTAGTATACCCTCTTTTGGTCTCTAAGGGGAAAAATATGTAATATTTTGATATGTGATATGTAAAGTTTGGTGTATGACAATATTCATTTCTCTTTTCTGAGGAATAGTAGAAAGGAAGAGAGTTAAACCTTTTGATGCAGGTCAATAAATGAGCAACTGAGAAACCCCAGTGCTTCCACAAGTGCCTGAACACAGAGCTGCTGGGATGGGTGCATGGGTCAAACTCTCCCGAGGCCCTGAAAGCACCTGTTGTGAAAAGCTGGAAAAAGGAAGGTCTTGGCAACCAAAACTCATGTTGATTTTTGTCACCTTTTTGAGCAAATATCCTTTGAAGATCAATAGTCCATTGGTTTATTTTTAAGAATGTTTTCTTTTGAGTTTCCTTTCCTTCGAATATAGTTTCAAAAAACTAGTCCATTAAAAAAAATGATCCTTTTCATGGCTAGACGAATACAATACTCAGTGTGGTTATGTCCTCAGGTTCCAAGTTGCTAATTTTTTTCTTTTCCTGCAAGTCTCATATTCGGTGAATAGCTCTGAGATGAAAGAAGATCCATTACCTTCTCAACTGCAGACTTAGGGATTGTCAACACAATTTGAAGCAGCATTAAAATTCACGTTGTTTGTTAACCATGTTGTAAAAAATAATTCCAAATGTACATTTTGGGATTACTTTTTAAAAATGAATTTAAAATTTAAAAACTAAAATTTATTTTACAGCTAAAATAGCAGGAAAACTATTCCTTGTAAAAACTGAGGGATCATTATTAAATAACATGTTTAGCAAATGTGCTTGGTCAGTGTTCTTCTATAAGAGACAGTCAGAGATATGGACCAGAGAAATGGGTGGGGAAATGTGTGTATAAGTGAAAAACGTCCTGTTTTTTTCCAGCAGGGTACTGAAAATTCATTCTTCATGAGAGGAAGGCAAACAACACACTCTCTGGTCTGCTTTCTACTGTGATTCATTTTTTGGTGGAAGTTATTTCCCAAACCAATGGTGGATTTTTTCCTGAGTCTCTGTTGACTTACCTGGCTGCCAACAAAGGAAGGTTGCTAGTTTCTTGGAATCCATATAATTATGCTCCTGTGGGCACTTATAAGGAGCCATCAGCTCTGTCCTTGCACACCCCACTTCAAGGCTGGCCTCTGCCTGAGGGTGGTAAGACCTGAAAAGAAAACATTTCTCAACCTACTCCAGTACCTCATAAATCAAACTTCATCTCTTCAAATAACACTCAAATTCCATCTTGTTCAGAAAAGCCAAACTAAAACAAGTCCAATTTTACTTTCTTGTTTACCTCCTATATAATTGCAAATAGTATTCTTTTCATATTAAAATGATAGCAAATAATATGCCACCTACCATTTACCTCCCCACACACAATGATAGAGAACAAAAGGAAAAAGGGAAAATCAGACCTCTAATGCTTTTGACTCAAATAAGTTCTGACCAAGTTTTAACCAGAATTTTCCTTCAGAGCTGCTAAATAAATATTTATTTACACATTTATGTAACAACTGTCCTTCGAAGAGAAATTGAGGTCGTTTTCAGAAATACATACATACCAGTTGAAGAAAAACAGACCAATCTTTAAAAACTAAAGCAATGAGAAAGGTAGATTGAAAAAAAATTGAGCTAAAGTAAGGTTGGTGCCCACCATGCCAGTCCTGGGGTCCTGCTATGTTCCTACATGTGGGTGGTAATTTGGAAATAGACTTATCATAATAATCCAGGCAAATTGAATTCCAAAGCATCCAATCAGGGTTGAGACTAGCTATGTTACTGGCCAAAATCACATCACTTTGAGAGAGAGAGCGGTTCCTCAGGAAGTGGATACTGAGTGATTAGTAGCTGTTAGTGGGAATCAAGACTTCTGGAAAGAAAGCGAAAAAAATGACAGTGTTGCAAAATTTGAAGGAATAAATGCTTTGTCATATTTAATGTGACAAAGGAATAAATGCGTTATCATATTTAAAGTGAGCTTCTAGTGATTAATGAGTTTGAGATGTCTGGTCATCTGCGTTATGGGTGCTTGATTTCAGGAGAGCTGGAGACTGGCAGTTTGTATAGTGGCTGAATTCATGTGCATGGAGATTTCTGCCTAGTGTCTTGAGCAACCCTTATTGCAAATTCAGCAGAGTTACCACCTGTGTGGCAAGTAATCAGATTCACTACTTATTATTTATAAGCTTCCCAGAGCTCTCATCTAATAGGGGCCCCAGACTCTCAGATATCTGGAAATTTCCATGCTCCCTCATTCACAAAACATGGAGAAGTCAGGGATCTGGGGACAGAGAAAAGACTCGTGCTGCATTTTAGAAGATGGCACTCTGGAATTTAGAGATACAGAAGACAGATTTAAGTATAGTCATTTGGCTGTCACCAGTTCTATTTACAATTGAGGACTTAATTTCATAGCATAACGATCGTTGGAAAGAGGGACTTGTTTATATTGTCTTCTATATGCAAGCTACTAGATAACCACTAATATGTTTTCCAGAAGCAAATGGAAACAAGAAATCAGGTGACCAAAACTTATTATGGCTTAGGAAAATTTTGGCGTAATTAAAAGACACAATTCTTTCTTGGTGGCAGGTTTTATCTTTTATGCAAATGAAGAAAATCTGCTTTCAAATTCTAGTCTGTATTGGGACACTCACTGGCTCTTTCAGTTCATGCGTTCTTGGACTTCTTTCCTCCAATTTCCAGACCAGAAATGAGGTTTAAGAATTATTGGTAGGGTATTGCAATTCCTTTTTCAGGGATAGTAAAGCTTAAAGAATTGGGGACAAGGAGAGGAAAGACGCTTTAGGAAAATCATGAATATAAAATTAGGTATAAGACTGTACATGCAGCCCAAACAACTTTACTAACTTCACAAAAAACCTTATCTCTGATAGTTTCTCCTGTTATCCTCAAAGCAACAAATGATATAGGTAATATCCTGTCCATTTGACATATGATAAAATTAAGATCCAATTATTGAGGTTGCCAAATTTTGTAAATAAAATATAGGACTCCTCATTAAATTTGAATTCCAGATGGGCAAAAAGTAATTTTTAATATAGAAATGTTTCAAATATTTTTTACACTAAATATATATGTGTTGCATCTGGAATTCGAATTTAATTTGATATCCTGTATTTTATCTGGTAAACCTACCAGTGTTAATTAAGCAGCCAGGTTTTTAAACCCAGGTTTGCTGGATACAAAGCTCAAATATATTTCTTTCCTTCCCTGCTATAAGTACCACATGCTTAACAGTTATTAAGCACAATCGTTTTCTTCTGAAAATAAATAAATAATAAATAAATAATCTTTGCATTAATTTTTAAAGTATTTAAATAACTGAAATTATGTACTTTACTTCTTAAAAACGTATTTTTTACCATTTGCATTGGAAATGTAGAGAAAAAAACACAGCTTACTTTTAATTAAACAAGCAATAACAGTTATTGCAGAAAAAAATTAAATACACACTAAAAAAGGAAAATAACCCTATAATCCTCTCTTTTGTAGATAACTTCCTTTTGTCATTTAGTTTATACTCATATATTTTTCTATCTTTTTATATAAATATCTAGATAGTGCTTTAAAAATCAGCTTTATACATCCTTTTAAATACAAAGTGACTTAAAAAAACAAAACTTTATTTTCTTTGTGCTGGGCCTAGTATGTGATGATAGGGATTTGGCAATCAATTATCAGGATCTGGATTGCCAAAATCAGCAAGTAGAATACCAGATGTGAAAACTTCCCACAGAAGTTCAACTTCTATTGATGTGTGGGATAAATGATCTATATCACATGGCTGACCCTGTTTCAGTCAGACCTAAGTGAAACATTTCAGATGGCTACTGGATGATACAGGTATGGCTGATAAAAAGTCCCTCAGAGTTGAGATAAATTGCTTTGGTCTCATCATTATCACACAGAGCAATGCAAGCAAGAAATAAAGAATTGCCTTGACTAATGATTTAAGTTCTTATTGCAGATTTAAGATAAAATAAATCAATGACTTCTTTAGTGGGAGTATATGTCAGGTTCCTCCACCAGAATTGTCACCTAATATACATAAAGTAGATATTAGGTTTTCTCTCAAAGGAATGAGAAAATAAAGAAAGAAAAGGATAATTTGACATGAATGAAAAACTTCTGTGAGAATTAAAAGAAGCATGCAAGTCAGGTTTTTACAGGAAAAACTTTTTTCTCTATAAAAGAAGTCTATAGTAAGCAAAATCAGTGATCCAGCTCTTTGTTCTAAAGCAAAACTTAGGGCTGTGTTCATGTAAAGCAAAAGGAAGTGTCAGATAAATTATTGGCAAAATGTTGTTCTATACCTGCATTATCTTATTTGACTATGTAGACTTAGCTCGGTTGCCCGAGAATTTCCTGGGAATTCTTATTGAGTGTGCCTGGTCAAAGTAGAACAGTCAACATAGACAATCACCTGTGATTGTCCCTAAGGATAACCTTGACTCCATCTTTGACTTCCATCTTTAAAAACAACACCTATTGTTAAAAGGAGGAGCGGTCAGATGGTAATATCTACAATTAAAAGATATTCCACAGTCAGTCCCTTAGGAGAACAGAGAAAAAAGTACTGGTTTGGGAAGCTAGAGTCATGGAATCCAGTCATGGATCTAACAATGTCAACAAACAAGTTGGCAAGTTGACACAGTGCCAATTTACACAACTTATACAACCTACCCATTTTTTAAATCACAAATCTCAGTATCGTCACCTACAAAATAAAGCAGTGAGATTTTGTTGATTCTTTGAGTCAGGTTTCTGAATTCCCAGCTGTAATTCTGAATTATTTCAAAAGTTTTATTTTTGTGTTTTTGTAAGTTCTAAATGCATATTTCAATTTAAAAATGTATTGTGCATCTCACTCCTGCTAAAAATATGCACTGAGTTTATAGGAAAAAACATCTGTTTGGAAATAGATAATCACTGTAGCAAACTCCTGAAGATATATTTTTAAGATTAAAAAGAAAAATATTTACTTCTACAAGTGTGTTTTATTATTAGAGTTTCATTTGTGTTAAAAATTAATAAATATACTTGTGTATATATTAAACATCTTGAAATTAAATGTATCTGTGTATATATATGTATATATACATATATATACAGCTAACACTATATACAGATAACCTATGTATTGAAAATGATCTGAACCTAATGCCCTGAAAATGATCAGGGCATTTTCAGTTTCTTTGCATAGTGATTTAGCTTAAATACTCTTTGAATTAATGAGTAACACGTTTGTTAGCATTTTTATTAACAAGTGTATCATTGATACCTTTGTGGTAGTGGCAGATTCTTGGCTTTATATTATCTTCATCAGTATTAGTATTCCATGTCAAATCTACAGAATATCTTCAAATTTTCCAGTGTGTTATATGATTCATTTTACTCGTTAATTGGATCATCAAACAATCCAAAAGCCTTTCCATTATTGTTATAGGAAAGTTATCTCTTTCTTTTAATTAGTTACTTTCTTTGGTAATTTTTGTTTTTGTTATAATTTGCTTCTCAATATCAGAAAACTTCTATCAATTTCTTTGTTCATCTTATTGTTTTATGTTCTGTTAATTTTTTAAAAGTCTCTGCATTTTATTATAAACATTTTCAAACACACAAATTGAAAAAAGGTACAATAAATATTCACTAGTTTTTAACTAAATTTTTCTTAAATTCTTCAATAAATAATTTCTAAAGGACAAAGCAAAGTATGTTTCATGTATGCGAAAATCAAAAGTCAATAAATTCTCACTTGATTTGCAAAAAAAAAGAAAAAGAAAACGATCTGAACTAATATAACCCAAACTTTCTCCATTCCAGTGCTTCTCAATCTATTTGTAGTGAAGAAACAGAGTTTCTTTTAAGTGGTTATTACTATTTCTAACCCCTTGGTGACAAAAAATGCAATTAAAATAGCAAATTTTTATTAAAATTTCTAACTGTAATAACTAACTTTGTACATTTATTCTCTCTTTACTTATCTCCTAGCAGACCAGTGACAGAGGCAGACCACTGTAGGCTTATGAACCAAGTTTTGTATAGAAGACTCTAGGTCATGAGATTGCATGGAACTTTCATTTTGTCATATTTTAAATATTTTGATTTTAGTTGGCATTAAAATTATTTTCTAAAGTATAAAATTATACTTATGCACACTAAAAGTATTACAGATAGAAAATAGAAAAATTAATGTTAATTTTGATAAAGTTAATTTATTAAAAAACCAAATATGACTAGGATGATA
The DNA here is from genome assembly GCA_963574415.1 of Tarsius wallacei. NCBI lineage: Eukaryota > Metazoa > Chordata > Mammalia > Primates > Tarsiidae > Tarsius > Tarsius wallacei. The sequence goes on along the minus strand of CAUYQG010240244.1, from coordinate 19,937 downwards.
TATTCTCAATTATTAATCTAAGTTATCTCTGAGTTGAAAAATAAATGGAAAGTATTTATTTCCTTTTTGGAAGAGGAGTGTTTGTATGATTAAATATTTCAAAATTCTTGGGTATATATTACATGTAAAATAAGAAAAAATAGTTATCCATTACAACACCAACAAAGGGCAGTATAAAAGCTATTACCAAGTTGGGTTAACACAATCATTCACTTCCATTTACATGAATCATTCTTTTTACTCTCTTTTCTTTTTTTCTTTTTTATGATAGAGACAGGGCCTCACTCTGTTGGCCAGGTTGGAGTGCAGTGGGGCAATCATAGGTCACTGCAGCCTCAAACTCCTAGGCTCAAATGATCCTTCCTCCTCAGCCTCTGAAGTAACCGGGACTTCAGGCTTGAGTCATCACAGCCAGCCTAAACCATTCTTTGAATGAAATCTCTGAAGGGAGAAATTGTGTGTGTGTGTGTGTGTGTGTGTGTGTTCCATTCCAGTTCTCGCTCTGTGTAAATCCTAATAAAAAAAGAAGTGTAATTTGATACTAGAAAAAATATTATTCATAGATTATTCCTCATCAGTCAACACACATTTAAACCAACCACAATGATTCACAAATAAATGCTGCACAGAGTACTTGCAAGACTGTTTAGCAATAGTTGGCCCACGATTTCGAAGTCAAATGATGCTGGTTTTCAACGTTTTTTATTTTTCTAGCTAACATTTGGATATTTATTTATTAATTTACCAAATGTCTATTGAGTATAGTGCTATGAATCTGGCACCATATTATTCCCTGAGGATATAATGTGGAGAAAAGACACTAAATCCCTGTCCTCTGAAAGCTTAGAAACTGGCATGGAAGGCTGATACTGAACAAGTGACTGCATGCTCTGGCAACAATGTGGTGACTAGAGGAGGCACAGAGAGCAAGACGGGTGTGGAGGATGACTTGAAAGTCAGTATTTTTATTGTATTTTTCCTAGCAGGAGCCAGCTAACCAGATATTAACATGATTCATTTTCCCAGAGGGTCTATTTTATACACAAAAGAGTCACAGGACATTCCTAACTGACCTCAATTTTTTTTTAATTAAAAAAGTTTCATTTGTTTACATGGAAATCAAGAGACTGAGAAATTAGAAAATAAAACTGCACACAGCAGATTCTACTGCAGTTGTGTTTTTAAAGGACTGAAGTGAGGATGCAGGTATCTTACACTTCTCTTATTATTCCAGGGTAGAAAACATACTAACCAACAAACCAGTTTGAAATTTAATGGAGTGGGTTTGTTGATTTTTCTTTTTTGGAGGAGTGCTAGGTCAGCTGATAGGTGAGGTCTGTAATTTGATTTCATCGTGAAGAGCCTTCTCTTCATAAGTAGGAGTACCGATTTATTCTTATTTATTCTTATTTTGCAAATGTAATGTGTTGAACATGAAGTTTTCACAATAATAGCTTATGTGTTATGTGCACTTGCTATATGACAGCAAAGTACTGTGCTAAATATGTCATAAGTAGATCTCTTACTATGTTCCGAGTTACAAAGGTGGTGCTATTTGTATCCAATTTTTCAGATGAGAAAATTGACAGAGAAAATAAATAATTTGCCCAAAGTCACAGAGCCACTCAGAGCCAAAGCCAATCTCGCTGCTACATCAGTGACATCACCAGAGACATTATTAATGGCCCCATGACCATGACTGGAATTTAGTTTAAGATGGGGTACATGTTTTCTTAGGAGATTAAGTCCTCTCTTTTAGAACAGATTTTATGTCTTTTATATTAGGAATTGAACCTACCAGTTTGAAGGTATTAAAGAAATATCAAATGACAGCCATCATAAAAAATAACAAGGAAGTGCCAGGTCCACTGTGATCAAAGGGAAACTGAGCTGTGATATGATGAGATACTTTAGCACAGTCTTCGTAAGATAGCAGCTGGTCCCAGCCAGCACATGAATTCTAGCGTAGGCCCTTCACATCAGCCACACAGACAGTGGCTATAATCAGGGTTGACCTCCACATAACACCAGCAAGGGTGGCTTTGTCCATCCGTTCTCTTTTATCCAGGAGGAACCTAAGCATATGTGTGAATTAAGTACTTGCATGTTGACCACTGACACACATACACACATGCCCTCTACCTAAGCCAACTACTTTCTTTACCACGTGAGGCTGGTATTGTTTGGCTCAAACCAATAACTGTATCACTTCTGAGATAACATGAGAGCACACCAACTCCAACCCAATATTGATCAAACTGCCTCTAAAAAACAGTTTATTATTCTAGCAGCACATTTTCTCTGGATTTTTATATAGATACCAAATCATTCTCATGAAACTATAAACCAAAATAAACAAAAAATTGTGGAGGGCCGTGAATATCTGCAGGATCAACCAGAGCTCAACATTTCTGTGCTATTTGAGACATCCACTTGCTATTCTGTGCATGCTGTTATTCTTGCCTTTCCTAGTGAATTAAACAAGTGTCAGAGCACTTGTTATCTGTGTATCTAAAGATGAAACCGCTACCCACTGGCACTTGTAACCTCTTCACACACCACTTTTTTTAGGAAGAAAAGTCTGACTAAAAGTAACAGATGAATTAGTTTTCAGTTTCTACCCTGAGTCCACAAAATTTTCTGTTATCCAGGATCAGAGTAGTGGTTCAAAACCCTTTCTCTTTCCCTTATTTTTCTTTCTTTTTGTTTTTTAATGGAAATGGACATGAAATAAATTATTTGAATTTTTTCTTTGGAATATGCTGCTATTTTCCCCTCCACACACTCTCATATATATATGCATCATATTAACCGTTCTAAAGATATTTTGATTCATTAGCAATAAGTTTCTATTTACTGAGTATAGAGGATAACATTGATGGGTAACGATCTTAAAATGACTAAGATATAAACATTTTTCATGAGTAATAAAATAATTCAAAGGTAAATTAGAATAGTCAGTCCATCATATTGCTACAGTCTAGGAACTAAGTCTTCACAATACTAACCTAATTCTAATTTTTTAAAATGTGAAACTGGAGGTATTATTTAATCTCACCTAACATCAGTTTCCTTGCCTGTGTAATGGGAATAATAGTAGTACATTCCCTGTGGATGAAGTAACATCTGCTAAGTACTTAGTACTGTGTCTGGCACATAGTTAGCAGCAAGTAAAAGCTAGTATCTTTACCAGCTATCAAGTCAGTTTTTCTCTTTCTTTCACTCTTCCCTGTATGTAAATTCACCAAAAAAGGCAGTAATTCCATAATTTTTTAGTATTTCCTATAGGAAGACTGATAACATTCCTTGACTATAATCCTTCAAACTATGACAATATTTTACTTGCTGGGGCAGGACAATTCCCAATACAATAGTTTCTACCACATTAGTCTTTCAAACTTACCCAATATATTCTTTTTCTACCCCACTTAATGCTGTCTTGACAGTATTAAATAGTTCTGATTTCACGAGGGCAAAAAGCTTATGACTTCCCTCTACCAAAATATCCCCCATAAAACAAAATTTTTAAAAATCCTGCATGGTTGAACAGACTCATCAGCAAACTCTCTTTGTACTTGGAAAACAAGCAAAGACATAGCCTAGGATATTTTGCCTCCGGGGCACATCCGGAAGGACTGGAGACATTTGGAGTTGTCATAATTATGTTGTGTGTGGGGGGGTGTGTGCTATTGGGGGTGTATAAAGGCCAGGGATACTGCTAAACATCTTACAATGCACAGAACAGTCCCCCACAACAAAGGGTTATCAGGGCCAAATGTCAGTAGCACCAGTGTTAACTCTGGTCTAGACATATTGCCACTGAAGTTTGAGACATATTTACTTGTAGTGCATTAAAAAAAAAAAGAAAAGAAAAGATTGGCCACCACCCCCATTCTCCCACAAAACCCCCAACTTGATTGTACTTGGTTAGAAATATACTATTAGTTCTTTGAGAAAACACCACACTGCTTTCCACAAAGGTTGAATACTGCAAGTTCTCACTCATACGTGGACCCTAAACATTAGACACTAAGCACAAAGGGAGGAACAAAGGGCTCTGGGCACAGATAAAGGAGGAAGGGAGAAGGGATACAGGCACACAACCACCTATTAGGTACCATGTCCTCTACGGGGGGAGAGAAGGCTCACTGGAAGCCCAAACCTCACCTGCACACAATTTACTTATGTACTAAATCCTCATATGTCCTCCACAACTCTAAAATAAATAAGTTTTTAAAAAAAGAAATATAGTAAGTATAGAATTTAAATAATTTTAAATAATAATAGAATAATAGAATTTAAATAATTTGTTGTATTCCCTGCCTTCTACTCAAGGAAATAAATTATATTTAACCAATCTAGTGGCCGGGGAAAATCCAGACTCAGCTAGTTTTGGAAATGCTACTCTTTGACATGATATTTTCACTTTTTCAGTGATAGTTGAACAGTCTTCAGTCATCTGCAGGCTCTGCTGTTCCTGCTTGTGGGCCTCCATGTCTGATAGTGTTGTGAAGTTACATAACATGAAATCATGATTTTATTTTATTTTTTTGAGTTGAAGTTTCACTGTGTCAGGCTGGAGTGCAGTGGCATGCTTCCGGCCACCAAATTCTTGATAAGTTGGGGTCAGGCGATCCCTCTGCCTCAGCCTTCCAAGGTAGCTGGGACTACAGGCGTGCACCACCACTCCTAGCTATTTTTATTATTATTATTTATTGCAGAGACGAGGTCTTGCTGTGTTGCACAGGCTGGTCTCGAACCCATGGGCTTAGGTAATCCTCTCACCTCTGCCTCCCAAAGTGCTGGGATTACTGGCTTGAGTCAACATGCCCGGCTATGAAATCATGATGTACTACAACTTTACACTGCAAGGTGAAGCCATTGAAAACATTTTTACACTTTCCCTGGGACCTGTTGTTTCAGATCCATAAAGAGTCTTTGACAGTATTTGAGACAATAGGGCTTTTATAAAACACACAGCACAAATAAAATAATTCCAGTTTCAAAACGCTCTGCTTATTGTTTGGTATGGAATGAAGACAAAGTCAAGCACATTTGATTGTTCCAGCACAAGACACTTCTCCACAGAGCTTCACACTCACTGGATTTCTATTGTTATTTTGATTTTTCTAAAAGTGTGACATCCTGTATCTTACTGGTGTGAAACTGAAACAAACTAATACAACACATTCTGACTGCAAGAATATGCAATTCTGAATTAGTCACACATATGACTGAAGGGTAAAAATGTTCTTTGGCACAATGTTACAAAAAATGTATTAAAAATACAAAGGCCATTAAATGAAATACATATTTCTACATCCGCTAAGGAATGTATTTATCTTCATTTAGCTAATTTTCTAATTTCTTTATTTACTTTTCATAGAATTTCTTAGGTAATATCTTTGGAACTCTAAAATTGAGTATATTAAACGGTAGTTTTTTATAGTTAATGGCATAGACTTTATCAGTGCATAGAACTTTTTTTCTCCATTCTGGTTTAATTTTGCATAGCCAGGCATGTACTTACCTACACTTACCCATCTGCCAATTTTTCATTTATGTTCATAGTAAGCATAAGAGAACTTGGAAAACAAGTACCTCCTTTGAACAGGATTTATTCTAAAGAAATAAACTTTCCTTTTTCTTGTTTTAGATTTTTATTTGAAAGGCTTACCTTTTGCAGCTTTTTCTTAGAACTGTAAAATTTTCCTCAAAATGTTTTGAAGCCTAAAATAAAGGTGTCGTTAGGGAAACAGTCAGGTCTGGAAGATTTTTCTTCATTTTCCCTTCTTTCATTTGAAATGAATAAACATGTTATACAATCTAACACGAACATTTAATTGTACCTACATTGCTAAAAGTTTTTAAATATAATTGTCAATTTAAACATGAATTCTGAGCTGAAGGGTAATTGTAACAGAACAATAATGGTCGAAATATGCACTTTCTCTTTTATTTTTTAATTAAACTTTTTTTTAAGAGATGAGGTTCTCGCTTTGTTGCCCAGGCTGGTCTCGAACTTCTGACTTAAAGCAATCCTCCTGCCTGAGCCTCTCAAAGTGCTGGGACTGCAGATGTAACCACCGTGCCTAACCACACTTGCCCCTATTTCAGGACTAAACTTCTTAATATATTTTTAATTATGCTAAATAATTTTGAAGATAGACTATTCCAAAGAATTTTGGAGATAAATTATAGAAACATAATACATCAAAATTCTGATGTTAGTGATCATTAAATGGAGGTCATTTATTCTTGAAATATATTACTTTAGGCCAGGCGTGGTGGCTCAAGCCTGTAAGCCCAACACTTTGGGAGCCCGAGGCAAGAGGATTGCCTGAGTCCAGGTGTTTGAGACCAGCCTGGACAACTTGATAAGACCTTGTCTCTACAATAAATAAAAAAATAAGCCGGTCATGCTAGCGCGCACCTCATCAAGTTGTCCAGCTGCTTGGAAGACTGAGGTGGAAGGATCACCTGAGCCCAGCAGGTAGTGACTGCGGTGGACGTGAGAGTGCGTGCCCACTCTGGCCTAGAACACAGAGTGAGACTCCAACTCAAAGCAGGATTGGATCTTCATGCATCAAGGCTTGCGCCATTGCCTAAAATATGCCAAGTACTGTACTGAGTAATGTCATTTCTAAATGAAATAGGTTTGTCATCTAGCAAATTCATGTAATGCCCAATGCAGATTACACTTTAAATTCAATGAATTCAAAGAAAACATATCCAAGTGCTCCTGAATATATTATCATATTTTAGGTGGACTTGGTCTTTGAATTTAGGTTGAAAACGTTATTGATTTAAAAATTTATAAAAAAGAGAAAATGCTTAGAAAAGTGAAGACAATTTTTTAAATAAATGAAAGCTATTACTTTCCCTACAGGTATTAAAGTATATTATAAAGATTGGTAACTAAGGAGATATTTATGAAGGGATAGAAAAGTTTATCATTGGGAAAAATAGTCAAGAAATAGATTCTTTGCATATGAAAATTTAGTTTAAGATGAACATCATTTCAAATGTGTGGGGCATTTGAAAGACAGAGTGAAAATATCAACCAAAATTTAAAATATGAATACACTTAGATGAAGTGAGTATATCTTTACAAAATTGTTCAAAGAAATACTATCAGAAATGCAAAAAAAAGTATGTAAAATAATGCTTATTGTTTTATGTTTACAGTAGGAAAGTGCTGAAAATAAACTAAATACACAAGGGGAGATATTTTAAAATATGTATAATAAACATAATTGAATGCTATGAAGCCATTTAAGTGAATGGTGTGGACATATATCTTTGAATATGAAAATTCTCTTAGGAAATATTGTTGCATGAATAAAATCAAGTTATAAAATACGCAAAGAAAGATTGTCATTTATATAAAAAAACAGAAAGTAATATGTATAGAACATATATCAAATTGTTTACATGACCTATTTCTTGGAGTGGAACAAAGGCAGGTCTGGGAATGAAAACTGTCAATTGAATTTAAAAAAACATCTCTGTATTATTTGAATGACTAAGAGAACAGTGATAGGTAGCCACTAGCCATGCACTCAAAAAATGAGTCTATGGCACTCAAAAAATGTGGCACATGTGATTGCATAAATAATTTTTTATTTTAATTAATTTTAATTTAATTAGCCTTACATGGGTAGTGGTCACTGTATTGGGTAGTGTATCTCTAGGCCATCAGCAGTATGACTAAGGAGTCACATATATACTTCCACTTGCTAATATTCATTAATATTTATACATAAGACCTCTGCTATGTACCCTTATTGCTGTGACTTCAGGCACTAACCTCTCTAACTTTTAGGTTATATAGAGAAAGAGCTGTGCTGTCCAGTAAGGTACCCATTAGTCACATGTGACTATCGAGGTATATTTTGAATATAATATTTTTAATATGTTGGGTTAAAATAAGATACACTGCTAAATTAGCTATATCTGCTTCTTTTTGCTTTTTTAATGTTGGCGGCTAAAAATTTGAAATTACCTATTTGGCTTGCATTATATTTCTATTGGCTAGCGTTGCTTAACACAGCCAAGAAACCTGGATATACTTTCTACCTCAGGACTTCACATAATTTGTGATTTGGGGGGAAATTATTTAAGAAACCTGATCTTTGGTTTCCTAATACAGGCCCTGCAACTTTATAGGGTTTTCATGCAATCTAATGAAAAATAATATAAATGAAAGCATTTTGAAGACAATATAAAACAAGACCATCCAATAAGTTTATTCAGGAAATTATTTCAGCAACAAAATACATGCCCCCCAATTGCTATGTCACAATCGAGGTTTACTCAAGTTTTTAACACAGGCTTATTATCCCTGAAAGCTTAATCAAGGACTTCAACATTATAGATGTCTGACCAACGAACCCAAAGATGTAACTGAAGACCTACAAATGTACTTTTTCTTCTAAATTCTGATTTTTCATTGTCTTAGTCTAGGTCAGATTAGGGCATTTATAATGAAACCCAAATCTAGAAGGACGTTTCATATCCTGAAAGCACTTTCCTATATCAAAAATGAAAGCCTCAGGTTAAAATATATAACCAGAAGTACAAGCAGAAGGAATAAAAAAGGAAGGCAAAAAATCTTGTTCAAGTGCTCCATGACTCAAAATGTTTTATCCACTACTTTCTTTTTTTTACTTTATTTTATTATTAAAATGTGGGGTACAAGTCAGGAACACAACTAGAAATGTACCTTATATACGACCTGGCAATCCCCCTCCTAGGAATATACCTGGAGGTACTAAAATAATTCTACAAAAAAGATACTTGCACAAGCATGCTTATTGCAGCACTATTCACAATAACAAAAACATGCAATCCACTACTTTCTTAACCACTTGAAGGCTAGCTTCTACCTTCACCACTTTAAAATGCTTCACAAAGCTTACAAGTTAGCTCCTTGCAAAAAAAATCCAATGATGATTCCCCTGCCCTTATTTTCCTGTACTTACCTGCAACCTTCAACTGTTGATTCTTCCATTTATGAAAAGCAGCGGCAGCTCTGAGAATTTGTTAGAAGAGCAAATTGTCAAGTACCAGTCCACACACCTACTCAAAAATTCTGGGATGCGATTTAGTAATATGTGTTTTCACAAACCCTCTAGCTGATCCTGATTTACACTCAAGTTTGAGAGCCAATGAACTGGATGATTTTGCAAGGTTTCCTGGGTTTCAAGATCCTCCCAGCTCCAGCGTTGACACCTGTAGTCACTTGGGATTCCAAGTTCTGTCATTGTAAATAAGTTTTATACTCTGTCATGGGATGGTGAGTTTTTCTTGGGAGGGTTTAACTTGTGAGATGAATCCCCAGATCCTGAGACACTCTTTAAAGGGAGAGTGTCACTCAACTCCTTATGGGCACGTAACATCAGGGATGGAGGAGGTTATGCAAATGGCAAAAGCCCAGAAGAATAGAGGCCATTTGATTTAGTTGCTTCATATCCTGAAAACAAAAGCATATCATCATCACTTATTATGAAGAGGGGCATATTTTTCTCAATGAAGTCAGCAGAACAATAGAAGAAACAGTACTTCTGAAATAACTTATTCGGATTTCAGTTTTTAGTCAAAACTGAAATGAGCAATAGGCCACAAGAAGCTGCAAAGAGAGGATTGCATGATTTTGATAGTTTTGTCAGGAAGCTTTAGAACTTAAAGCTGCGTAGTTAGGTGGATCGATTGAATGTCTTTGGTGAACAAATGAGAGAGGGAGAAAAGTAGAAAAAAGGAAATTGGCATTTTTTTTTTTTTTAGCCTAAACATATTTCCTGTTCTTGCAGATGTAATCCCATGGAAAGAGAAAGAATTTTCCCCCTTCAAAATCCTCCAACGCTGGCTCATAGTATATGACTACGAGAGTATATATGGGTGTGAGGATAAGGAAAGAGAGCATTGTTTCTTTAGGTGGGGCTGTCGCAACCCAACCCCAGTAGCCTGCATTTATGAGGCATGTTGCTTGGGAGCCTGAGTCAACCTCATCCATGACTACAGGAGACCCGGTGCTAAAACATAGGCAGGTGTGGTGTTTGGTCTAAAGTCAAGTAGACAGCAGTAGCCCATGGGACAGATATTGGATAGTAATTTGCCTGTTTAACTGTATCACATTCTAGAAATTGTAATACAGTCCAGAAAGAAAATTCAAATAGGCTGTCAGGCTGGTTTTATTCCTGTGATGAGCTAAGTGGGTTAATAATCACAGAATTGACAATAAACACTGTGAGATGATTCAGGAGGATCCCAAGTGACACCTTAAAAATTACAAACACCTCCATCTGTAAGCAGTTTGGGGGCACAGTTTCCTCTGCCTCATATAAGCAGTAGAATGTTATAAAAATAGTTATTGCCAGTTATTTAGTAGTAATACTCTTATGTAACATGTTTTCTAACCTCTGTTGCGAGCTTTTCATGTGTTTTCTCATTTAATGAATATAATTACCTTTTGGAGTGTGTACTACAATTATCCTCATCCTCATTATATAGGATAAACCAAAAGTTATGAACACTCCCAGGGTCACTATTTTTCAGCAGTGGTGCTGGCATTTAAACAAGATCCTCCCAGCTCCAGAGTTGACACCTGTAGTCACTAAGTCAGTGGTTCTTAAGCATGAGCATGCAGAGGAAATATCTGGAAAATTTGCTAAAACATATTGCTAAGCCCCACCCTCAGAATGTCTGATCCAGAAGGTCTGTGATGGGGCCTGAGAATTTGCAGTTTTAACAAGTACCCAGTTGCTGCTGGTGCTGCTTACGGAGAGCCACACTTTCAGAGCCACCATGTTGTTAACCTTGCGCTACATGGGCTATGTTATGTCTACTTTCTTCACTAATGATTCTATAGCAAGGACAAAATTTCCTTAGCTGGATTAGCAATTAAAGACAACCCTCTGTGCTTTTGAGAAGCAATTCACTTCTCAAATTTTAACCTACAGATCATCTGGGGATCTTGTTAAAATGCAGATCTTGCCTCAGTCATCAAGGGCAGGACCCCAGATTTTCTGCGTCTCTAAGAACCTCCCAGGTCATGCCCATGCTGTGGTATCAAGGCTTTAGGTCAGTGGTCCCAGGTCAACAACATCAGCATCATCTGGGCACTGGTTATAAATGCAAATTTTCAGGCTCCACCCTGGAATCATAATTTCTAGAGGCAGGGTTTCAGAATCAGTATTTTAACATGCCCTCCAAGTAACTGTGATACAGGTTGCACTTTGAGAGTCACCTAACTTATACCACTGCTTCTTAAACTTGGCTGCACACTAGATTCATCTGAGAAGTTCTCGAAGATACAGATGCCTGGGTCCCCTCTCTAGAGATTCTGGTTTAATTGGTCTAATGTGCTGCCTGACCATCAGGATTTGAAGGCTTCTGGTGATACATGTAAAGCAGTATAAAAACAATTACCGTATAACTTAGTATAAAACCTTGCTACTTAAGTTACTTAAGTTATGATCTCTACACCAAAAGTATTGAAACATGAGATAACCCTGTCAGAAATGATGAGGTCATTAAGTTAAGCAAACAAAGCCAGGCACAAAAAGATAACTATCTCATGTTGTCACTCATATGTGGAAACTAAAATAGAAGATCTCATGGAGGTAGAGTGTAGAATGGTGGTTAACAGAGGATGAAAAGGAAAGGAGGTGCATAAAAAAAGTTAGTTAATAGGTAAAAATACATTTAGATAGAAGAAGTAAGTTATAGAATTTGATAGTACAATAGGGAAATTATAGTTAATGATTTATTGTATAATTCAAAGTAACTATAGTAGAAGAATCGCAATGTTCCCAATACAAAGAAAAGATTAATATTTGAGATGATGATATTACAATTACCCTGATTTGATCATCATCCATGGTGTACATGTATCAAAATATCACATGTACCCCCAAAATATGTGTAACTATTACTTATCAATACAAAAATTTTTTTTAAAATGAAGAATGTCAAACCATATCCCAGACCTACTGAATAAGAATGTTCATTTTCACAAGATCCCTAAATGATTTTATGCATGTTATAACTTGCAAAACACTGCTCTAGAGAAACAGTAGGACAGCATCTAATACAATTTTCTGAGATGATAAAAATGTTCTATATGTATGATGACTAATAAGGTTGTCACTAGTCATATGTTGCTCTTAAGCACTTTAAATATGGTTAGTGCAACTGAGAAAGCAAATTGTTTAAGTAATTTAAGTAGTGATGCTCTAAAGTAGTGGTCCCCAACCATTTTGGTATCAGGGACTGGTTTCATGGAAGACACTTTTTCCATGGACAAGGGGTGGAGGGAATGTCCAGTCAAACCTCACTGCTAATGTTAATCTGTATTTTCAGCTACTCCCCAGTGCTAGCATCACCACCTCAGCTCCACCACAGATCATCAGGCATTAGATTCCTAAAAGGAGTACGCAACCTAGATCCTCAAGTGTATATTTCACAGTAAGGTTTGCACTTCAATGAGAATCTACTGCCACTGCTGATCTGACAGGAGACAGAGCTGAGGTGGTAATGCAAGCAATGGGGAGTGACTGTAATTACAGATGAAGCTTCCTTGCCCACCCCTCACCTCCTTCTGTGTGACCTGGTTCCAGGATAGGGGACCCCTACTCTAAAGCAATATCTAAGGCTAGATAACTTATAAAGAAAAGAAGTTTGTTTTAGCTCACAATTCTTCAAACTGATCAAGAAGCCTAGTGCTGGTATCTACTTCTGGTGAGGCCTCAAGAAGCTTGCAATCGTGGTGGAAGGGAAAGGAAGAGCAGATGTGTCACTCTCATCCTTGCTCTCATCTCTGCCAGACAGCAGAAATGCCAGGCTCCTCTAAACAACCAGCTATTGTGTGAACTACTCATCCCCAAGAGGATGGCACCAAGCCATTAATGAGGGATGCCCCTCATGACCCAAACACTTCCTGTTAGGTTAGGCCCCACCTCCAACACTGAAGATCATATTTCAAAGTGAGATCTGAAGGGGACAAACATCCAAACCATATCAAGCCACATATGAAAAGTAGCTACCCTATTGGACAGGGTAGCTGTAGAGAAAGAACAATGATTTCAGAGCATAATGAGGGTTGCCAAACATACAGCATTTGACATCACCTTATTTGTGTAGTAAAAGGCCAGGACTGAACAGTAGGCAATATTGTAAGGTAGGAAAACTTATGTCTACCATTTTCCTTGCTGGATACTTGATACCTTTATTTGGTACATAGACGTTTCATAATTTCTAACATGCTATTAATTTTGTTTTCCATGCACTCCACAACTTATCTACCTATATCTTATTTGAGAAATATATTTATCCTTTATTAGCGGGAAAGAACTAAATCTAAGATATAGAACAGAAAATAACAAATTGAATGGCGGTAGTAGGGGACAAGATTGAAAGGAGACCAGTTCTGACAAATCAGTGGAGATATTTGGAAATAAATAGCACTTCAGGAGATGCCTTGCTTCACACCGACTTCTAGGGTCTAACTGGGGCCATAGTATAATCACATGAATTAAGAGTTCAAGACACTGCGAACAAATTGCCCATTAGATTCTATAGTTTTAGGGGGTCTTGTCAGTCAAAAAGACTTAACAGTGCTGTCCTTCCTTCATCTTATAGTAATAGAATTCTTTTTTTTTTTTTTTGAGACAATGTCTTGTTTTGCCACTCATGCTGGAGTGCAGCAGTGTGATCATAGATCATTACAGCCTCAGACTCATAGGCTCAAGTGATCCTCCCATCCCAGCCTTCCAAGTAACTAGATCTACAGGTTTGCGTCATCATGCCTGGCTAATTGTGTAGTTTTTGTAAAGACAAGCTCTTGCTATATTGCCTCAGCTGGTCTCAAACTCCTAGGCTCAAGTTATCCTCCCATCTCAACCTCCCAAAGTGCTGAGATTATGGGCATGAGCTACAGTATCCAGCCAATAATAGAATGTTTTTAATAGTCAAATGCCCTATTGTTTACTACAAAAGAATCAGTTATGCCCTTTTAGAGAACGCTCAGTAAACAATGTTGAATTGCTGGTCTTTAACATATTTTTGAACTTCAGAATTCTATCAATTTGCAATAACTATTTTAAAAGGGATAACCAAAATTTGGTAACTCTTACAAACATTTATGTGACCTGTACACTGCAGACAGAAAAAAGCTTTAAAAAAACTCATGAGGAGATATTTCTGGCAGTCTCTGGAAGTCTTTAAAGTCTGGCATCTTGCTTTATTTACAGTCAAGTTAAAGCAGAAAAACAAAAAGCACTACAACAGAAAAGTTTATTTCATTTCTCATGGGTGCATTCTTCTCTTTGATACTCCCAGGAAGGCAGTGCTCTCTGATCTAAACAACAAAGTTTTAGTAAGAAATAAATAATGTTTTCCACAGTGTGGCATAAGTCAAGAACAAGTAGCATGACTGCAGAGTCTGTGGAGCCTTCCATTGCAAGGATGGCAACTCGTGGGAGACAAACTCAAAATAGAGAAATACAGTTTAAAAGAGAGTCAGTTTTGGACTTGGAACAGGGAACAGCTTTGAATTGGGAAACAAGTATATATGGTAAAGGAAAAAGTTCACGAATTGGAAACAGAAAATATATAGGAGGAAGCACAGGGGAATAAGCAGATTGATCTGGATTCAAGACTCAGTTCCTCCACATCCTAGTTAACTGACTTTAGATGAGTTACTTAATCTCTAAGGGTCAGTTTCCTTGTGTGCCAAATAGGGGCAGTAATAGGACCTTCTTCACAGATTTATGGTAAGGATTAAATGAGATGATCTATAATATGTTTTGTAAGTGCTCACAAAAGGTTAACTAGTATTTTACAAGAGACAGTAAGTAGTGTACAGTGATGTATAACCTGAAGGACAGTGAAAACATGAAGGATAATGAAAGTGAAGGCATAAGAACATGCAGCAAGTACAGGAAAGTTTGTTTTTGGTGTGTTTTGTCTGTTTGTTTAGAATCAGGACATTGATTAAACTATAGAAAGAGTTTTAGACCAGGGCAGTAAATGGAAATCCAGAGGACACAAAACAACACTTAGAACTACCATCATGAGTGGTTTGGGGGTCTTTGGAAAACTTGAAAACGTGTGGAAAAATTTAACTCATTTGTGTAGCATTTGACAGCTATGGTTTTGGTCAGAGAATTTCAAATTGGTCTTGAATTATTTAAACACATTAAACCCCACTGTGTAACCTACCTTAGGGTATCCTTTACACATTCTAGCAAAATCAATTCGCACAAACACTGGAGCATGCTCTTCCCTATCTTTTCTTCTTCAGACTAGGCCAAGCCAATCAAGAGCCCAACTGGGAGCCCATGGATTGACTCTTTAGGTTGGTTTTATTATTTTCACACATAAACACAGGGTGGTGCAATTGTAGTGACACTGGACCCAGCTAACTACTGGCAGGTGGCTAATCAGGATGTTTTCAGTTGCAAGTGACTAAAAGATGCAATTAGCTCACATCATTGAAAATCCAGGTATCAAGCTAATTTTAGAGATACAAAGGACCACTATAGACATTCTGACTTTCGTTATCCAAGGCTCCATCTAACTGTCTCTTATTTTAGCCATGCATTCTTCTGTTTGGGATTCTTTCTTAAGTTCCAGCAGATCCAGATTTATATGCTCAGAGCTCCACGTCTAGAAGAATGAAAGAGCATTTGTTCAGATGAATGTCTTTTTTCAGTACAGAAAGCATTTTTGCTAGAATGTAAATCCCATGAATGCAGGGGCTTTTTCTGTTTGTTTTTAGTACTGAATCCCCAGAATGTTTGTTACCTGTCACTGAGTAGTTGCTCAATGTTGATTGAATGGATTATTGTGTTCAGATTAAGTTAACTAAGTCACTTGTCTTCCCTGGACCAATCACTGAGGCCAGGGGGGTGGAAAATAGTAAGCTGGTCACATAACCACCCTGAATGGATCCCCCTAAATCTCATATACTAAGAAAGGAGCTAGTGCAGACTATTGTGTTGTTATTAGAATAAGGGGATAAGGACACTGGAAGGCCAGAGAAGAATGAAGTTCATCTGTGTAAGTTTTCCACTTCTCAAGAATGTACCAGAAGCTCAGAATTGTTTTCTGATTACATAAAATGCAAACACTTCTGAGATAAAATGAAAGAACATTAATGGATGGAAAATTAAGACTTTATCCCAATGCACTTACATAGGGGATTTAGGTAGATAAAATGTAATTATCTGAGTAGTAAATTGGCAGGATGCCTTATAGTAAGAGATCCTATTCTGAGGATTCTGATTTATTGCTAACTTAGAAAAAAAGCAGCTCACCTGTAGAATTAGTAGTTCTATGAATACAGTGTGCTTCCATTTATCAGAATTGAAGTAGCTAGAAGGTGGGAATCACCAGAATGTTTTTTGCACACAGTACAAGGTCACCTTCATAAATACACACCTGAGTCATCAAAAAGGTTAGAACACTTCACTTTGGGAAGCCGAGGGGGAGGATTGCTTTAGCCCAGGAGTTTGAGACCAATCTAGGAAACACAGTGAGACTCCATCTCTACAAAAAATCAAAAAATTAGCCAGGTGTTGTGGTACACACCTGTAGTCCAACCTACTTGGGAGACTGAGGCAGAAGGATCACTTGAGCCCAAAAGGTGGAGACTGAGGTGAGCCAGAATCATGCCACTGCACTACAGCCTGGGTGACTCAAAAAAAAAAAAAAAAAGATCTGAAGTTATCCTGAATTATCAGAAGTAAGATCACATATATATTCCAATGCTTTTAAAATTAGTTTGACCTAATGAATGCTCTAAAGATAGAAGCCATTTAATATCAAATTCATTTTGGAAATAAATTTTTAGATATATAATTTATCTATTTATACATAATATTTATGCATTTTATACATATATTTATACAACAAGAAATAAGTAAAATAATATAATGTAGCATTTGTATTTATAATATTTTATCATTGTGTATCTTCTGTTATTCTCGTTAGACTATAAGCTATTTGAAGTCTAGGACCAGTCAACAAATTGTGTCTTCACTGCACTTTAATATTGTACAAAGAATATTTTATACTTATTATGTACATTCTGAATTGGGGTTCTCATATTTTTTACCACTAAAAACCCTTTTAATATTCACCATTGACAAATGTTTGAAAGGTGTGTCTTCAACCCAAATAAACTACTTATAATGCAATTTGTTTTCTTATTTAATTAATCAAGGATAGTAATATTTGACCGAAGTTTACTGGCAATACTCCATCTCACTTCTTTACCACCACTCCCAATACTGATCAGAATATATTTAATCTTTGTATTGGTGTACAAGCAATTTTTCAGGTTTTTAAAATACCAGGAAATGTCTACCCTCCCACCATTGAGAACCTAAGGTTGAAAACTACTGATAGAACAGGGGCTTCTTTTAGAGAAGGAAGGCACATTTTCTGAAACTAAATAATAGCTGGTCTAGTGTTTTTTTAATCAAGTCTGATTTTTGGTGGTGGTCCATGGCTAGGAAGTTCAAGAAGCATTCATTTAACATGTATTTCTTGAATACTTACTGTGTACTAGGTTCTGTTCTTGATCTTAGAGAACCAGAAATGATCAAAACACAAATAATCCTATACATGCAGAGCCTTAATTCAAGTGGGAGAGATCTAAAGAAACATGATCACCTGTAATTCCGGCTACTCGGAAGGCTGAGGCGGAAGGATCACCGGAGCCCAGCAGGTCGAGGCTGCAGTGGCCGGGAGTGGCCACTGCACTGCAGTCTGGGCGACAGAGTGAGACTCCAACCCCCCCCCCCAAAAAAAAGAAAACAAAGAAACACGATCAATCACAGAAATACATGTTAAACAATGGAATTGTAATTTAAACTAATTGTCGATTTTTTTCATCTAAAGTATTTCCCATGTATTTACACAGGGAATGTCAACCTAGCAAATATTTAAACAGAATAGTGCATTTAAAATAAACTTTTTTTCTAGCCTATAAATGTATCTCCCCCCACACACACTTTTAATTAATTGCTCGAGGGAAGGCTACATGTACTGTAATTATTACATTTGAGTAAAGACTGAAAAATGTGAGGAAAGTGGACATGAGGAAGAACAGCAAGTGCAAAAATCCTAAGGCAGAAATATCTTGCCGATATCTGAGGAAGGAACAAGAGGGCCAACGCTATCCACTGGGTTGCTCAGGTTTCAAGAGGAAGTTTAGGGTGACACTTAAAATCTCATTTTATGATTTCTCATTTTTTCCCACCAGTCATCACTGAGTTATACAGTGGTTATGCAGGCCAACTACAGTTCAGGGCAATGGTAAAAACTAGTAAAAAATCTTTTCAAAACCTCTGGGTTATTTAGACCACAATTTCAAGGATGATCTTGAAACTTCAACGCAAGTATAATGCAAAGGGGAAAAAATGGTGTTTAATCTATTCTCTCAATGGAAGGAGTTATGGAACATAATTGCCTTTGATGCTTATAAATTGTAACTACAAAGCAGCATGATTGTAAGCCATTCACATACAAAATTATTTACTTTAATCAGAGAGCATGAGATAAATCTTGCAACAAACAATTGTTTTAAATGGTATAGGAAAATGTATATCTATAAGCATGTTGATTTTAGAATGGTAAAATCAACAAAAAACCCTTTTTAGGAAAAGAAAATACCCAAAGAAAAGACATGGTCTCCAAAAGGGCATGTAAGATGAAAATACATAAACAGAGATAGACAGATAGACAAACTTTATATAGATATATGTTTATTTATGTAATATGTATTTCCACCTGCTTGTGAAATAATGAAGAGTCCTTTCTTCTTAGTACATTTACATGATTTGGTTACCAATTTTTGTTTATCTTATTTTTTTAAATTTGCAAAATAAAAAGAGGTGGAGATATGGATAGTATACAGAGTTTTAAATAACAGTCAAAGAATTCAACTCTGAAAAGATAAAATGTAGGAGTAAATATATGGTACACAATGGGATAGAATCATAAAACAGAGATAACTATTGGAGATAGGGAAGCCCAAAGACTCCCAGCCTAACCAAATAAGCCCTGGAGTACGAAATTCTGCTGACAGAGCTCAAAAATAGTTGGCCCTTGAAGGAAGGTTTAAGTGAAAAGAATGTTTCAAGGGAGGAGAGGACTCAGAACTGGAAAGTTTCTAAGGTAATTTCTGCCAATATCACCTTTAAAAAAAAATCAAGACTGTTCTGGTCAAATTCCATAGTGCATTTATATAGACATTTGAAAAATCATTGGACATCTTTATTCAAGGAAAAGATCATCTTAGTCTTACCATCTTAATGCCAATGCCTTTATTGTGAAATGACCCCACCCTGTAACAAAGAACGTTTTATTACAAATGTGTTCTTCATTCAGGGAACAATCAAGACCCTTACAGATATGCCCTTTGGGTTTGGAAAGAGAAGAAACCAACAGAGAGGAACATAATGAACAGACAATATCATTTTATCATAAGACAAAGCCCAAAGGGAATTTAAATATTTAAACAAATATGCAGGCATTCCCCACTTTTAGGAGCCAAGTATATTTTGGCAGAAGGGAATTTCCATATTGTTTTAACCATATGACAGTTTTTATAGTGTTCTTTTAATTAAGATCGCTAAGGAGCAAATATTTCTTTTCTTTTTTTTTCTTCATTGGCATTATCCACGTCCAGATAATAAGACTCCTCTGATAGGTAAACACATATATTTTTAATTGTTTAAAATTTTAATTTCACTTTTTATTTATTAAGTGCAGACAAAACCTGAGAAGCAAAACTGGATGAAATGCTAAATTTAAAACTTGGACTATTTCTATTTCCACAAATATTATTGTCATTTGAAAAGTCACATTTTTAATAAGGATTGAAAAGAATACTTCCGGGATACTCCCCAAAAATAAAACAAAGAAAA
>CAUYQG010240241.1:0-10386 GCA_963574415.1 Tarsius wallacei | reverse complement strand
TCACTCTGTCGCCCAGACTGGAGTGCAGTGGCCACTCCCGGCCACCGCAGCCTCGACCTGCTGGGCTCCGGCGATCCTTCCACCTCAGCCTTCCAAGTAGCTGGAACTACAGGCGCGCGCTACCATGCCCGGCTAGTTTTTTGATTTATTGTAGAGATGAGGTCTCTCCAAGTTGCCTGGGCGGGTCTCAAACCCGCGGGTTTAGGCAATCCACTCACTTCAGCCTCCCAAAGCGTGGGATTACAGGCTGAGCCACCGAGCCCGGCTTAACCCTTTCTTAAATAAAATAAATAACGCATCCACAGACATTCAATAAGGTCATATAGAAGACCTAAAAGCATCATCAACTATCTTGTTCAAATTAACATAGCATACCGAATCTTACAACATTGATACACATTCTTTTTTTTTATGTTACACTTCTGTGTTTCTTTTTTTAAGTTTATTTATTTATTTATTGTATTTTAAATACGTGGGGTACACCAACTACACATTGAACATTTACTAACATAGACTATATTATGAGTATAAAATGAGTATCGGTAAATTTAACAAGTTCACATCACATTTTTTGTGATTAAGCTTTGAAAATTTTTCAACTCATTTTACATGATTGTCCTTTAATTTATCTTCTATTGTTTCCTCTCTTTCCTGAATTATGGCAGTGGTAGTAGAGAAATGCAAAAGAGAACAATCGAACTGCACATAGTCTGCATATGAACATAGTCTGCTTATGAACCTAATCCTGTCTTGTACCCCACATCTTTACAATAAAATACAGGTAAAAAAGGGAACAATCAAAATGAAACAAAACAAACCAAGATAAGAAAAAATTGTGGAAATTACTGATACCTCTGGGACACTTTTTTGTCATAATTATGAAAAGTAAAAAGTCTGTCAATTTCTGAACATTTTCTCTCAGTTATAGTTTGTAACAATCAAGTCATACTTGGATGATGAGTTATCATACTTCAGGTATGATTATTCAGTGCAGGAACCAAGGTCTGTCTACTCTATAGCCTGTGTATATTGTACAACACCTGCCATATTTCTTTTGGCTCCTTCAGTGAAGCCCCTTCAATGCATTACTTTCTCTAAATTACTTAATCCAAAAATTATTGTGGATAAGAGCTGCTATGCTAGCCTTATGCAATCAAACAACTGATAATATACATTCTTTCAGATTTATTGATATTCGTCCTAAATCATACTTTAACCAACTGCTTTAAATCTCTTTTTGAAGGAGGTGGAATATAAAGTCAACATAATGATAAGTACCAATAATCTAAATACTCTATTGAAATAATTATTGGAACACCATCAACATTCTATACTAAAATACCCTATGCCAAAAATGTGCTTTAGAGGGTGTGAGCATTTAAGAACTAAGAAAATGTAGTGCTTTATTTGATAAAAGAAACAACATACGTTGGAGCTTATAAATATGTATTTAACTTAATCCCTAACAAGGCAAATTGGTCGTACATAACAGATAAAATACATTTAAGAGAAAACTTACTCATAAATGAAAGTAATTGTCAGCATTAAGAAAAAAATACTTGTTTTGATTTTTAGTGTTTTATAAGGTATTGTGTGATTTTTCAATATAAATTTATATGCTTAAATTTATGAATATAAATTTATGTTCAATATAAATTCATACCAACAATGTAATAATGAATTGTCAACCAACAAACTTGAGGAACATATCAATGATAAATATCAACATAAGAATCAACTTCCTGATCATAGGTTCAGAGTTAGATAACTTTGTTATTGACAATCTGAAAGAAAGGGTAAACAGATTGTAATATGACTTTAATAAATGTATAAAATAAAAAAACAGTGGAAATTTACATAGTATATTACAAAATAAAGAAATCAAAGAAATATATTTCACAGTGATAAAGAGACAATTAGTTGAGGTAGAACAAAGAGATACAAAGTAAAACCTCTGGAAAAATAATCAAAAGATGCTATCAATGGGATGGGTTGTTTGGGGAAATATAATTTATTAAAATCTATAAAGTGTGCCCATGAACTGTAAATTAAATGTGTGTACATTGTGCCATGGCACCAGAAAACACCAATATATGTGTGACTCAATATTCAGTTTGTCTCTCATTACAGAGGGCATTTCTATTCCTTTTCAAGTACTCCTGGTAAGAACTAAATTACATATTGAAAAACTTGGAAGTTGTTATGATCATGAAATATAAACAGCATTAAACAGCTTTAAGATAAATAAATCTTTTTAAAAAACCAAAAAACTTGATGTCATAGAAGTAGATAATAGAATGGCGGTAGCCAGAAGCTGGGGTGGTTGGGGAAAATGCATGGAGATATTGGTCAAAGAATATATAATTGCAGTTAAATAGGAGGAATACATTCAAGAGATCTGTCACACAGCATGCTAACTATGGTTAATGATAACATATTGTATTTTTGGAAAATGCAAAGAAAGTGAATGTTAAGTGTTTTCCCCAGAAAATGGTAATTGTATGATATCATGCATTTGTTAATTAACTAGATTTAAACATATATGCATAGTTTTATCTATAAATTTGATAAAATTAAAAAAGAAAAATGCATAGCACATGACCTTGGAGGAAAATTATGTATAAACATGATTTCAATAGATTGCTAATTTTGCCTGAGTAAAATCTTTGCATTAACATTATTGAGTATTTAAAAATAATGTGCATTTCTATATTTGACTTAAATATTTTTACCGGAATAACAGAAAATAAGTACAGATTTTTTTTCCTCATTTATAATTGAACATTAAACATAATTTTGAGATGCCCCCAAAGTTCATTTTTATTGGTTGATTTAAAAATGATTACACAAGATAGACTGAAATAATCCTCCAAGTTGAAACAGCTTGAGAACATACAAAGGAACTTGCCAAAGAGAGATCCTGAATGATGAGGTTTTCTTAACCTCTTCCTTGTTTTCATCGCAGTGTTTTCTTACTAGAAAGGATAACCATATGTTTTTTCCCAGGGTAAACCATTTCTGAGTATTTACTGATTCATGAAGTTAGTTAATATCTTAGTTTATCTTTAGGTTATCCTTTTTGCAATTAGTTAATTAGTAGTGCAAGTACAGGAGAGCAAAGTCAATGACTTAAAGAAACAGATAATTTTGATATTAGTGTTTGATATTTGTAATTTGATATTAGTGTTATTCTTGTTAGAATGTTAAAGAATACTATTTTTCTTTCAATGTAGAGGCACAAAGAAGCAAGTATGAATTCAATATTATTTAATTTTAGTCTCAAGTGTTTTGTAAAAATCCAGCACTATTATTTAGTTAATTGAAAATGACTGCACACCTAATTGCTCCATTTCTGGACCTATGACTTTGTTCTCTGTATAATATCTTTACTAGAAATATACTTAATTGTTTTGCATGAAACATTTCAATTCATAGCCCCCAAATAAGTCTGAATTAACAGTTTAATTAAAAATATAAAATTAAAACCATTTTTGGCATGTATGGGGCATATCAACATTTTTTCCAATGAAAATTTAGCATAAACCATTTAGTGTATTTTTTCAAGTTCTGAAAATCAAATTTGGAAGTTAACTTAGTAGTATTGATTAAAGTACAATAGCTATAATTCTGTGTGTGTGTGTTTAATATATTACAAATACTATTTTTTCCTTTTGAGTATGAAATTTTTTTTTTCAAGGTCTATTTATAAGATGATTTGGTCAAGATAAAAGGTGGGTGACTTCAGTTTGGTCACAAATGCAAGGACATCTTATTTTCAGAGCTAAATAGGAGTAGACTGTCCTAAGTGTAAAAAGCTATTTTTCAACTAAAATAGGAAAAGATCAAATCAGATCACCTGTGACCATTATACATATCTAGCACAAATAACCCTGGTGAGAGAACAAAATCAGTTCATTTTCTTCTCCAGAACACGGTGTATTTGCCAGAGAAGTTTTCTTGTTTCTATGCCTCTCACTGACATACAGAATTAATAACCAGATTCTCCCCAGTGCCTGAGTCACTCCTTGAAAGGGAGGTTAGGCACTAAGGGAAAATGTACCTCCTTCTGACTTGTAAACTTCCATTTAATGTATCGTTATTAAAAGAGTTTTTTTTTTTTTTTTTTAGCTGGAATTTCACTCCGTCTCCCAGACTGGAGTGTAGTGGCCACTCCCCGCCACCGCAGCCTCGACCCACTGGGCTCCGCGATCCTTCCGCCTCAGCCTTCCCAGTAGCTGGAACTACAGGCGTGCGCTACCACGCGGGCTAAATTTTGATTTATTGTAGAGATGAGGTCTCTCCAAGTTGCCAGGCGGGTCTCCAACCCGCGGGCTCAGGCAATCCACTCACCTCAGCCTCCCAAGGCGCGGGATTACAGGCTGAGCCACCGAGCCAGGCTAAAATGCAGGTTTTGAAAAAAAAACTTTCTGATTTTTTTTTCATGAGCATTCAAATTCAAATGGGACTTTTTTAATATTTGTGTGATCCTAGAGAAGTAATTTCACATTTCTTAGTATCATTTTCCTCTTGTCTAAAATTAGCATGTTGTAACATTTGCTTCTGTAATTCCCTCTATAGTTTTTTAATTGTGATTCAGTGAATTATTAATGTATCAACTTTTACATATTGATGCTCTATGTCCTTCAACTTCAAACTTTTTCATTTAATTAAGATTTACTGAACATCTATCATATGTCAGGGTCTATGGTAGAAAAAGAAGAAAAAATACTAAATTTAATTAATCCAGGTCAAACATACAATTAAATTATTGAAATAATATGTTTTGAAGGAGTCTTAAAAATCACCTTGGACAATATTTATTGCAATAAAAATAAATTGCCTGAGTCAAAGAGATGCTAAAAAAAATTTCATAAAATTGTACATATGTTTCTTTTTACCTCAACATAGCCTGTACACACCCTTCCTCCATTGCTCCTGGTAATCAACATTTTACTCCCTGTTTCTATGAATTCAACTTTTTTAGATTCCATACGGAAATGAAATTTTGTTATGCTTGTCTTTCTTTGCCAAGCTTATTCCATTTACCATAGTGTTCTCTAGGTTTATTAAATTATTCAATTCTTAGTGAAGAGTGAATTCTTTCATATTTCCTATGATTCTTGCTTTATTTTTAAATTGTTTATTGTATTTTGTCTTGAAAGTACTTATATTGTATACTTGTTTAACAATAAATTTATACTCTCTTAACAGTCGTTTAAAAAACAGGAAAGGAGCTGGGCTCGGTGGCTCAGCATGTAATCCCGCGCCTTGGGAGGCTGAGGTGAGTGGATTGCCTGAGCCCACAGGTTCAAGACCTGCCTGGGCAACTTGGCGAGACCTCATCTCTACAATAAATAAAAAAATTAGCTGGGCATGGTAGCCTGTAGTTCCAGCCACTTAGAAGGCTGAGGCGGAAGGATCGCCGGAGCCCAGTAGGTCGAAGCTGCGGTGGCCGGGAGCGGCCACTGCACTCCAGTCTGGGCGACAGAGTGAGACTCCAACTAAAAAAAAAAAACAAAAAAGCTCAGGAAAGGTAAAACTGACTCTATAATCTTATTGCTGGTATTTTGTTACATTTACACATCTTTTATCTATATACTTTATATAGTCTTAAACTTTTTAAATTTAGCATTATATTATAAGCAATTTTCAAGTTCTGTTTTTCAAAATCATTATTTAAATGTTTTCATAATGTGTCATTATAAGGTACAATATAATCACTTCATATATTCAACTTAATGAGTTCATTCCCATTTTGGAATGTTAGTAGGATACTATAAATAAATATTCTTGTCTATGTAATGCACATATGGATGTAATCCAAGTGTTTTTGATACTTAGAAATGATTTTCTTTATAGTTTTAGCTTTAAAAAATAATATGATGGGATTCTCCATAAAAAATTATTTATTCTCATTACCCATAATTTCCTATTAATATATTGTAATTAATAAAAATCTCCCTTTATTTCAACAGTGAAATTACCTCTGGAAAGCTACAAACTTGTGTCTATGCAACTAGTAATTTCCTTCTCAATTCACATGATATGCCAATTTCTCTAATCTACCATTGTATTTATTACTATTATTTTAAAATGTGGGGTACAATTCAGGGTTGGGTACATAAGTAGTCATCATACAGGTAACCTTTGGGTATACTTATTGATGCTATGTGCCCCCTCACTCCCCTAGCAGTGTACCACTACTGCCAATCCCTTTCTTCTGGTATTATGATTAATGTTCAGGATCTGCTTATGAGTGAGTACATGTAGTACTCAGAACTTTGTTTCTGTGATAAATCACTGAGTGTTATAGATTCCAATTCCATCCAAATGGCTGCAAAATACATAAATTTGTTTTTATTTATGACTGCATAATATTCTATTGTGTATATGCCCCACATTCTCTTAATCCAGTCCACTTTCGATGGGCAGCATAGTTGGTTCCATGATTTTGCTATTGTGAATAATGCTGCAATAAACATGCATATGCATGTCTTTTTCATAGAGTGACTTGAGTTCCATCAGGTATAGTCCCTGAAGGAGGATTGGTGGGTCATATGGAAGGTTGATTTTTAGATCTTTTAGAAATCGCCACACTGTTTTACACAGAAGTTGAACTAATTTACACTCCCATCAACACAGTAGAAGTTTTTCTTTTCCCTACATGGCTTCCAGCATCTATTGTTTTTTGAGTTATTGATGATGGCCGTCCTGACTGAAGTTAGATGGTATATTAGTGTGGTTTTAATTTGCATTTCTTTTATGATTAATAAGGCTGAGCATTTTTTCATGTATCTGTTCACTGCTTATGTGTTCTCTTCTGAGAAGTGTGTATTCATATCTTTTGCCTGTTTTTTAATAGGGTTTTTTTTTTCCTTTCAGCACATTTGAATTCCCTTATAGGTCCTGGATGTTAGAACTTGGCTGGATTTACAGTTGGCAAATATTTTTTTTCCCATTCTTTGGACTGTCTCCCTGCTCTCTTGATGGCTTCTTTTGTGTTGCAGAAGATTTTCACTTTGATGAGGTCCCATTGTGCATCTTCTCTTATATATGGCATCTGCAAAATTGGATAAAATTATTTTTACAAAAAATACAAAATATCATTTACATATACTTCTTCAGACATCTTATTTCAGTGGTTTTTTATCTATTAGAGAAGGAAATATGACTCTTCTGATCATATTCAGAATGGTTTCTCACAATTGTCTATGTTATCTTTCCCAATATATAGATTTCTCCATATAGAGATAGACTTCCCATATAAAGATATCCCTACAAAAACATTAAGTCGCATTTACAGAGACCAAAGAATCAAACACTTTTTAAAATTACTTATCTATGCTCTCGGTGCTTTCTTACTAACTTCAATTTCTACCTTTCCAGTCGAATTTGGAAAGTCTTTCACTAACAGCTCATCAGGCAAAGTGGCCTTTTCTTTGAATTTTTATAGCATTCACTGGTACAATTAAGCATTTACTGCCTGCTTATATTAAAATTTCTTCTAATTTTTCAGCAAAATGTTATGATGTTTGTTATGCAATATCCCATATCAAGCTCATTGGAAATGGGACTTGATGAAGTTCCATTTCTTTGCCACCATAGCATGCAGTACTGCACAACATATAGTAGATGTTTGACAATTGTTGAGTGACTCACCAACTGTTTAATTCACATATGCAAATGTTGGTGTTTATGATTATAGAAAGATACAGAATATAAAGAATATTAGACAGCAGTATGAAAAAATATAACTTTGTCTTTGTTTTCAATTATGTATCTCAGTACTTTCCATGATCTTTATTCTCCAGGTGAATTGATCCATGTGAAATATATGGAAGGCACATTTAGAAAGTTTTACTTTTGAAGATACAGATGGATATACAAAAGGCCCTGAAAATGCCATAAAAGAGCCTTTATTCTAAATGACTTCCTGACACTTATAAGCCAGTGACTCAACTCTTCTCATAGAGCCTGCTTTATCTATAGAAAAGAAATATAATTCATCCTGCCATTTTTTTTAGTCATTCTGAGAACAAATCAAATGATGAAAATTATAATACTTTAAAAATATAAAAAAGCTATTAAAAATTAACCAACTTTTTTGAACTTGATCTCTTACTATGTTCAAGATTATTCTCATATTCCTAAGAATACTCATAAGAATTGGATGCACTTGTGTGCTGGAAAGATAGAAATTGAAGTTAGTAAGAAAGGGACAAATTATTAGAGACTAAAAGTCCACCATATGTTTGCATCTTTAATTGACTATCCAATTGGTTCCAGAAACTGGAAAATGTAGCGTCATGCATTTCAGATCTTCCCTTATAAAACAATAAAATGTCAAAAAATAACACAATAAATCACTTCCAGGATTTCTCTCTGTGTTCAAAATGCTAAAAGGAGTCATAGGTGCTCTTATTTCTATTTAAATATAACTAATAAATGTCAAATTTAAAATAAGATAAAGTGAAATTAGAAAGAGACTGTATATTGATTTTGTGACACATGATGATTGGTCATTCATAATAAAAATAGAAATAGTCACTAGTCAAACTTGAATGTCACTGTAAATTAATTTGGTGGGTATACTAATAGATGACAATAAGATAATCTAAAAGATTTTAAAAGAGGAAGTTTCTTATAAGAGTTATATAAATTCAAATAAGAACAGTAAAGGAGTAAAACCCCTGGCATCTTTTTATCTTCCATGTTAGGAAAATGAGGAGGCTAAATTTTAAGAAAACCTATGAATTTATATTTGCTTTATAAACTTCTGGGAAATTTATATATGACAGAAACTGTCCAAGTCTTTTTCAAAAACAATCTTCTATATGCAATAGTATTTGCTGTCCTTACTATGGAAAACACAGCCTGATAACCTGATCTTGAAATATAAGGTAATCCCAATTTCTTTCTTTATTTAAGCTATAACTGTTGATGCAAATGAAACATCACTGATACATATTAGTTCTAAATATTTGTGGAATAAAATAAATGAATGTATTATTTAATTGTGGCTGAGTTTCTACTTTAAGACTGGTATTTGTTGCCTAATAACCAACAATCAAATGTAACTTAAATACATAATCACCCAGACGCTGAAATTAGATGCATGATATTATATTGACAACATCTTTTTAGAAAAGTTGCCAACAATTTAGCAGATCTTCTACCTCCACTGTTAGCTACTAATAACTATAAATTCGTGTTTGATGACAAAACAATTGTGTCTTTTAGATTTGAGTAAAATAAAATTTACAATCATTTTCTACAAAGTAAAGAATTCCAGAATGTAGCGAAAATATTGTGTAACTTTTTGTTTTCCTTTTTAAAATGTTAACATAAAACAAATGGCATGTTGTAATAGAGAGTCTAGCTTTTGCTTTCCAAACAGCTGTGCCTTCCTGAAAACTGACTTCCCAAAAGTAGGTTATTTAATTGATCCAATTTTACTGAAAAAAGTATGCTATCTAGCTCAGCTCTGGATTTGCATTTGCACGTCTTCTAGTCTATAGCATGACCTCAGGACAGACATCTGTTTGGATGTCTTGGATGAGTTCACATAAAACCATCTGTTCATGGAAGAGTAGTCTCTTCAAAAACTTGGTCAGAACCTTTGTTTAGAGACATTGAGGACACAGATTTTTTTTTGCAGTATTGATTTATAATGATACAGTGAAATAAATGCATGAAAAACTTTATGTTCTAAGGTATATTGATTCATGGTAAAATTGTCAAAACAGTCTAAATCCTATTACAGAAAGTTTAACTTCAATATAAATGAAGCTTAAATAAATTAAAAATCTTGAATAAATATCTCTAAAAATCTATAACATCATAATAATTAATAAATTATTAACAAGAGTAAATTACTGATTAGAAAATGACACTGATTGTGACATTTTATGTTAAGACAAATGGGGGGAAAACAGAGATGAGTATAGCATAGCAACTATACCAAATAACAATGCATTTTATGCTTGAAAATCCTGAAAGAGTAGATATTAAGTGTTTTCATCACAAAAAATAAGTATGTGGGTGATAGATATGTCAAGTGTCTATTTACAAGGACACACACAATCAAAACATCACACCACATACCATAAATATATACACATTAATTTGCAAATTGAAAATATTAATTTAAATAAATAAATTTTAAACAAGTCGAATGTTCTATGATCAAGAAACACAAATACCAGAAGACCTATCATTTAGTCAACAGTCAATAATAAATTTGAAGCCGGGCTCGGTGGCTTAGCCTGTAATCCCGCGCCTTTGGGAGGCTGAGGTGAGTGGATTGCCTGAGCCCGCGGGTTCGAGACCCGCCTGGGCAAGTGAGACCTCATCTCTACAATAAATCAAAAAATTAGCCGGGCGTGG
>CAUYQG010240240.1:0-38889 GCA_963574415.1 Tarsius wallacei | reverse complement strand
AAAATCTGACAGCCCTCAGCCGGGCTCAGTGGCTCAGCCTGTAATCCCGTGCTTTGGGAGGCTGAGGTGAGTGGATTGCCTGAGCCCATGGGTTCGAGACCCGCCTGGGCAACTTGGCGAGACCTCATCTCTACAATAAATCAAAAACTATCTGGGCGTGGTAGGGTACGCCTGTAGTTCCAGCTACTTGGAAGGCTGAGGCAGAAGGATCGCCGGAGCCCAGCAGGTCGAGGTGCGGTGGCTGGGAGCGGCCACTGCACTCCAGTCTGGGCGACAGAGTGAGACTCCAACTCAAAAAAATAAAATAAAATAAAATCTGACAGCCCCAACTGAAAGAATGTATTACACATTTTAAGACAAAGTTAATGAAAGCACTGAAGTTACAAATAAAGTGCTCCCAAGAAAATAAGTGTGGAAAAATGCCTTTAGTTTAATTCAATAATTGATGCAATGGAAAATGTTGGAAAAAACATTGAGAAAACCAAGAGTTCTAGGTTCTAGTTCTAGCCTAGTGTCCCATACAGCAACATAACCTTGGCCAAATAACAACTTATCTGAGCATCACTTACTTCATCGTAAAATGAGAGGACTGGGCTATAGGATCTCTACAGATATTTGAATTGCTAGAGAAATACAGGTAAGAAACTAAACATTAACTTGTCTGGTACAAGCTACAGATGTGCCTGATGACATGTAAACAACAGTGAGAAGATTCTTTCGTAGACTTCAAAGTATTTGGGGGATAAAATTCAGCGAGATGTCAAAAAGTATCCCAAAGAAAGAATAACCTCCTCTAGCTAAGGAAGAAAAAGAAATGCTTTGGCTGACTGGTTTTATTATGCTATATTTAAAAAATCATTTCACCTTAAATTACATCACTTAAATCAAAAGGTTCTAACCCTAAGACCTAAGTACTCAGAAAACCAAGCACTTAGCATAGCAAAAAAGAACATCATAGCATTTGTGGCTGCAAACTGGGTAAAAGACATTACAAGTTACAGTGTAACCTTAGTTTACTCTTTGAATTAAGACTCTTCTATACAGACTTCCCATTCATGACAGAATAGTCACCCACTGTCACGTGTGTACTTCTTTACTCGTCCTTTTGCTTCTACTATTTGTCTCTCCCAGAATGCCACTGCCATTCAATAGATATTTAGTATATACGTTTTCATACTGTGCATTATTTTTATATGTATGGTTCTCATTCAAGCTAACTTGAAATCTCCTGATGACAAGAAGTTTAAGAAGCATGTCTAATTTTTTGCCTCAACAGAACACACTTTCAATAAATATTTGTTGAATTAAAAAAATTCACGAATCATCAATCTTAAAGTCTGAGAATTCTAGGAAATTAATTTCACATCTACATTCTGACTCCTTGTTTGTATGTAAATATTTTTTTTTGTATTATGAAAAAAGTTTAAACTATGTTTTAAAACTAAAAAACTTACATACATATGAATCATGAACCGGTAGTCAATATTTTAAGATATTTAAAAATAATTTGTCTTTACCAATTTACTTTCATTTCTCTTGTCTTAATTCTTCCTCCCATTGGAAATCTGTAAATAAAAGCACATGGAAAAATTTTTATTATTATTTTAATTAAATAAAATATCTTAAAATTATTTGAAATATACGTAATTTCTGTACCTGATGGTTACCCGATTTGGATCTTTGTTCAGAGTATTCAGTGTCTTCTTTTCATTTATTCTTAACTGTATATCTAGAAATTCCTTGCAGTTGGCTATCATTGTGACCTATAAAAATTTCAGCATTTGTCCATTTAATGAAGTCCACTTTTTATTTCTTTCTCTCATCCTTGTTCTCCAAATTTATTTATTTTTCATGCTGCCTTGAACCACCACAGTTTTATCAATTAAAATACAGAGTTAAAAATCTGCTTTATACATTTTGCTTTTTAAAGAATTCATTCTTTACTAACAAACACTTACAAACACCTGTTATATGCCAGACATTGTTAAACATTGAGACTAAACCAATAAGGCTGTAAAGATTAACAAGCCAGAATTTAAAATATTCAGCCCAGTGCCTACCACATAGTAATAAGCACTCAGTAAACGTTGTTCTTGTTACTGCTGCTACTACTACTACTACTTTTATTCACCCTTCTATAGTTTGAAAATCATCATCCTAACTAAGGCTAATTTCACAATAGGAAGAAATGTTTTAGATATTAAGAAATTTGGATTCTAGAACCTAGTTCTAGTCAGATGACTAGGCAAAGCACTTTATGTGTTTTGGTTTCCCAAGTCTGTAGAATGGAACGAACACATTTTAATTCCCTTACAAACTGGCTGAACTCAAGATCAGATAAGTTAATATTAATATTGGGTGTTTTCTACTCTTGATTTCTTCTTAGTAAAGAATATTTACATAAAAATACAAACCTACTTTTCATCAGTTTTTGTTCATATGACTACTCAATTATAACTGGAATGCTATTGTGCAATTTTTAGTATAATAATCTTATCACAGTTATCAACTTATATATTTTAAATAAAAAGGTTTAAATTTGAGAATAAACATTTTCTTGTATAAATATTTTGTTCTGTACTCATGTCTCCAGCAAAGGGAGAAAGGATCGATGGAGTTACCAGGTATCAACAATATACCTATGGTTCTATTCATGCTGCAGCTGCAAAATTGCCCCCATTGTTGATACTTTAGCATAACCTGTCAATATTCCCATTTTTCTACAATCAGTTATTTTTTCTGGGCCATTATCAATACTATTCTATTTCCACTGTTACTATTCTGAAGCAGAAGATCTGGGGAGAAGTTGCAAGTACACGGCACACACACAGCAATTCATTGTCCTTCATTAATGGCAGACCTTCCTAATATATCATTCCACATCATCTTAGAATCTTACTCACACTGTACTCAGTAGTCACTACCAAGGTAATCACACCTCCTTTAGGTATGTATGTAAACTTTCTTAGCTCTGATAAGATATGTAACTAAAAATACAATATCCCATAGCTCATGATCAGAAATACACTACTATAGACACATATTTCATTTAAGAATGAATGAGCAGAAAGGAAAAGCATTTCTAAGAATGCTTATAATATAGACATAAGCATTCTTAGAAATGCTTTTCCTTTCTGCTCATTCATTCTTAAATTATATGAGATATAAAAATTAATTGTTTCCCCTATATTATTTTATACTATATCTTATTATGTATTTATTCTCTAGCGAAAATTCATTTACCAGATCCGATAAGGTTTCTTCTCCACTGATTTTACAAAATTTCTTCACTGTCTCAAATGTAATATAATACCAAGCCATCAATCTTCCTGCCTCTGTGAGAAAAGATGAAAAAACAAACATTCCCCCCATCAGCTGAAACAACTTGCTTTTTTAAAAAATCAGTTTTAACAAACATTTCTTTAACATATACTCTGTGCCTATAATGACACTAGCCACAAAAGGCACACCAAAAAATGTAGAAGACATAATCTCCGGAACTTATTGGTTGGCTAGGAAGATAACTACATGCAAAATATCTGGAAGACAAAATCCAGATAATAATATTATTAACAAACTTAAATACAGAGGAAATGAAATTTAAAAGAATGGTCAGTGTAGAATGACCTGCCTAGTAGAGACGATGAGCCTTGAGAAGGATTTTAAAGATGACAAATATGCCTTGGCAGATAGGAAATAAAGCCATTATGACCTTGGAAAAATCCTGTTTATCAATAAAGTTAAAGACTATTTTTAGAATACTGTAATGAGGGATTTAGCTTGATAGTGATTATGAGTTCGGGTCAAAGTGAGTTGGTTAGAATCCTTGCTCCGAGCTGGCCATAATAGCACACAGCTGTAGTTCCACCTACTTGGAAGGCTGAGGTAGAAAGATCGCCTGAGCCCAGCAGGTTGAGGCTATGGTGGCCGTGAGCGTGCCACTGCACCCCAGTCTGGGCGACAGAATGAGACTGACTCAAAAAAAGAATTCTTGCTCCTTCACTTATTGGGTAGGTAGGTGATCATATTCAAGTAATTTTACCAGTTTCTTTCTTTATACATTGTTTATTTTAAATATGTGGGGTATAATTCAGGGTTAGGTATACAAATGCTCATTATGCAAGTACCCTTGTTGATGAGGTATACCCCCCGCCCCGGCAGTTTCCCACTACTGCCAATTCTTTTCTTATAGTATTACAATTGTTGTTCAAGGTCTGCTTGTGAGTGAGAACATGTGATACTCAGTTCTTTGTTTCTGTGATAGATCACTCAGTATTATAGACTCTAAGTCCATCCAAGTTGCTGCGAAGTTCATAAGTTCACAGTACTTAGCATAGTATTTATCATTTAATAAATGTTGCCTACTTTTATTATTGTAACATGACAAATGATAGACTAGAGAGGCCTTGAAAGACCCCTGAAATTATGTTAAAGAAATTTCGATTTGGGATTTGTAAAATAACAAGAGGACTATTAAAATTCTTGTGCAATATTAAACTTAAATTGAAGTTTGAAAATAAGTTGTGTATATAGAAAAGCAAGTTGGTTAGGGGTAGTAGGATAGGTGAAGTGCGGGCAAGTAATTGATGGAATGGAATTCACTTAAGAGGTTACTAGATTCACTTATAAGTTGTCTAAAAACATTCCAAAGAATGTCAAGCCTTGTGAACACACGGAAAAGAGTTGGGAAAAGGAAAGTGGCATTCTGCTTCACAAGGAAAGGGCTAACATTTACGTATGTGCTACATGTTTTGCTGAGGAAGATATTTTTGGCATTCCAACAGAATTATAGGCATCAAGGAAATGGTATAATAGAACTCACAATCAGGGATAGAGAAGCAGCCAGGCCAGCTTAAAGCCACTTTTTCAATTAGGAGCCTGTTGAAGATGTTCAGCCAAAATGTGGATAATGGAGCAGTTCATAAAACAAAGCTTCTGAGAGAAGTGTATGAGATATCAAGATTATGGTTACCAAGGGAACTAGTATGTTAACCACTGGGATAGGTTTAAAGATTGTCTTCTTACTCTAAAAGTTTATAAATTAATATAAGGTATCTCTTTGCTATGGAAAATGAAAAATGAAAGGTTTTCAGGAAAGATTTGATACTTGTTGACTTATTAGTAGAAATGAGGCTTTCTTAGGTAAGAAAAAAATATAACCTAGAAAGAAAATGAGTCAAAGTAGAAAGAATGAAAATAAATTTTAAAATATTTGCAATTAAAAGAGAAATAAACAACTTGCTATCAATGTAGCAATTGAATGAATATTCTCATAGTAGGAAATTCAGAATATTTCAAAGTAAAGGTCATGCCCCACTGTGCTGATCACTGTTTCTCCAGGCAGGGGTTCCAGATACCCTGGAGAGCACACTGCTTTGTCCAGACAACCCCCTAGGACACATGACCTCATCATGTAATCTGGAAAAGGGACCTTCTTCCCTTCTGTCAGTTTGCAAACCGAGGACTAGAAATGCCACATGCATTTAAAGAATGTTGTAATATTCATCACATTTTATTTTTGTAATATTCTTTGGAAGTAAAGAGGAGAAACAAAGCAGCAGAATCGAGAGATGAAGGACTAGAGATTCGGAGAGGTCATCTGAAGAGTACATGTGAGAGCTGAGACCTTAGCT
Source organism: Tarsius wallacei (assembly GCA_963574415.1). Classification (NCBI taxonomy): domain Eukaryota; kingdom Metazoa; phylum Chordata; class Mammalia; order Primates; family Tarsiidae; genus Tarsius; species Tarsius wallacei. Next base: position 33,256 of record CAUYQG010240240.1, on the reverse strand, counting down.
TCCCTTTCAACTACATATAATGTCACATGGCCAGCCCAGATGATTTCATACTCCAGTCATGTTGTCTCATTGTAAATTTTTTTAGAAATGATTATTTTTCCACTAGGTGGCATCACAATGTAATACAAATGGGTGAATTATTAAGTAATAACAATATGATGATGATAATAATAATTGCCTTTATTGAGGGCCTAGTCATGGCTTGACTCTACACATACCTTTAATTTAGCCTTTGCAACAAGGTATTTTTTACTTTTTATACATGATGAAATTAACTGGTAGAGACTAAAGGGAGGCTCAAACTCTCCCTGTACAATGTTCACTTGTATACCTAATCCTGAATTGTACCCCACATCTTTAAAGTAAAATATATAAACAACAAAAAAGAAAAAATTAGCTGAGGCTCAGAGAGAGCAGGGGACTCGGTCTGCCACACAGTTGGCCAGAGGGAGAGCATCAGGATAAGCACAGATATGTCTGGCCCTAGAGACCATGCCATTTCCTTGGGCCACTCAGCCTCTTAACTGAAATGTTTGCTTCTTGAGACCAAATAAGAGAGTGCTGATTGTGTCTGATGATGCCGAGCCCTAGTGTAGGGTAGTCTATGTCTGGGGCGGAGACAAATAGTCTCCACTCCTGTCTCCTTGCTTCCCCTCACTTCCCCCACACCAGCCCTCATCAGGCACCCACAGTCGGATCCCTTCAGGCTTCCATTTGAAACAGTTGAAGATGGAGATCCTGTTCTTAAGGCCACACACAAATGGGCCCCTTCCTCCTGCTGTCATCTTGCTGGCTGCTTTCAGTTCTGTGAAAGAGCCATAAGACCTCCTGCCCAAGCACACTCCCTTTGCACATGCTGCTCCATGTTCTAGCAGGCTCTCCACACTCCTTTGTTCCTAATTATTCTTTAGATCTCAGCCCCATATTTGCTTATTCATAGAAGCCCTTTCTGGTCTCCCTGGTCAGGTTAGCTCTCCCCTATTCTGTGCACCCAGCCCTAGGGAGCTTTCATTGCTCTACAGACCTCTGCTGTCAAACACTAATGTAAACCCTTGGCTATTTATGTGTATGACACTTTGATTCATGTTTGTTCTCCTAACCAAAAGCTCACCAAGCACTGGAGCTACATTTGTTTGTTTGTGTATCTCACTACTGTCTCTGCAGGGCACAGTAAGATGTTTTTTACCTAGTAAATACTGAACAAATATTTGCTGAGTAAATACATGAATGCATGAATGCATGGATAAATGAATGAGTATCATCACCATTACCCTCACCATCCTTTCAATCTATACTAGTATTGAAATGTCTTCCTTAATTGTTCCAGCCCCATAACATTTTCTAACATATTCTAAATGCACATAAACCATAACATATATGATGGCATGTCTATAATGACAATAAAAAAGAATAAGGAGTAAGGAAGATTGAAAAAAAATGTTATTAATCTAGGGTTGAGAGTCAGGGAGTAAATTGTTTTAAAACAATTGCAACAACATGATACAAAATCATACATTTCTATAGCATGGTTGCGAGTATGTAAAAAGTGCATTAAAAATGGAAGGGTATAGCTCAACCTGTAATCCCAGCACTTTGAGGGGCTGAGGCTAGTGGACTGCCAGAGCCCGTGGGTTGGAGACCAGCCCGGGCAACATGGTGAAACCTTGTCTCTACAATAAATCAAAAAGTTAGCTGGGCATGGTGGCGCACGCCTGTAGTTCTGGCTACTTGGAAGGCTGAGGCGGAAGGATCACGGGAACCCAGCAGGTCGAGGCTGCGGTGGCCATGAGCGTGCCACTGCGCTCCAGCCTGGGTGACAGAGTGAGACTCTAACTCAAAAAAAAAAAAAAAAGGTAAATGCCAAATGTTAATAGACAGATTTCTGATTTTTCTTTTTTTGAACCTGTTAGTGGGTTTTTAATATACCACTGATGTCTCTGGTAAAGCAGACTCAGGTTGTATTTCTATTATATAGTTACAATCTTCATAAAGTTAGTTATTTTGGTACTTTTTTCTTTTCTCACCATGTTGCCTGGGTTGGTCTCCAAACCACGAGCTCAGGCAATCCACTCGCCTCGGCCCCTCAAAGTGCTGGAATTACAGGCTTGAGCCACCGCATCTGGTCAGATTATGAATATTTAATAAAAACTTTTCTATACTTCCCAACTTTTATACAGTAAGTAGAGTACCTTTTCTTAAAAGGTTTAGTTGGAATAATGAAGTTATATTTTCTCCAAAAAAATTTCTAATCACAAGTGCTGAAAACCACAAAACATTATTTCCTCCTCCTATTATAATGTAAATAGTACTTAAGAGAGAGAGAAAAAAAGGAGTGACAGGGTTCAGGACGCACTTCCCCAAAACATGGCATCTTGGCATATTGAATATTTTAAGCTAAAGAATTTGAGGAACAGCAAGAACTTTCTGACCTTCCTCTGAAGCAGGTCATAAAACTCTCATGTAAAACGTGTCCTCCCTATACCTGGAATAAAGGAACATCTTTATCCCCAAAGGCACAGGACACAAAGATGAATCTGAGTGAATAGGCTTTGTGAAATTTTCCCCAGTTTATTAGTTTATAAACACTCAGATTTAACCATTTCTTGGGAGATGGTTTAATCGTTTCATTTCTTTATGAAGGTTCCCATGTCACATAAAACTTATGTTAAATAAATCTGTATGCCTTTCTCTTGTTAATCTGTCTTTTGTTATAGGGGCCCAGCAAATGAACTTTACTCATGTAAGTAAAAGGAAAATATATTTTTCTAAATGTTACAAAAGGCTTGGTAGCCAGCCACATAATCAATGGTCAAGTATTTAAGAACTGGTAAAAAGATACGTACAATAATTACAACAGGTCTCAAGCAACTCAAAGACTCGAGCACTTTAATCCTCTGCTAAAAGTCACCAAAATCAAAATCAGTGAGAACAAATTTTTTGTCAAAAAGAAGTTCAATACTTTTTTTAAAATTTGAGTTGGAGTCTCACTCCATCACCCAGGCTGGAGGGTAGTGGCATGCTCACGGCCACCCCAGTGTTGACCTGCTAGGCTCTGGCAATCCTTCCGCCTCAGTCTTCCAAGTAGCCGGAACTACAGGTACACCCTCCACGCCCAGCTAATTTTTTTTATCTTATTGTAGAGACAAGGTCTTGACAAGTTGCCTGGGCTGGTCTCGAATCCACAGGTTCAGGCAATCCACTTGCCTTGGCCTTCCAAAGTGCTGGGATTACAGCCTGAGCCACCAAGCCCGGCCAATACTTTTAAAAATATAACTTGTGTAAATTTATCATGCCTCACGGCTAATAATGACAATACCCTGTCGAGAACAGAAATCACAATTTAGTTTTACCAACATCCAAATTTTAGTAGAAGAAATTATTAATTCTGTCTTAAGTAAGCAATTGCTAAATTTACTAACAATGATAGGAAATTACCAGTTGGTTTGAAATTAACATCTTCATCCATCTTTATTAAGTCCAGGGATGATAAATCATTCAGATTCTTCAAACATAATTCTGCTCAATTATAGAAAACATATTTTGATTTTAGTAAAATAGAGAAGCAGGGCAAAATAGAATTTATTATTAAATATGCTAAAGCTATGTTACTGTGCAACTATCCTGGGAAGAACCATAGTCCCTACTTAAGTGGTAAGAAAAGACTCACTTAAACAAAAGAGCCAACTAATACACCAAAAGATTTTCTAACAGTAACAATAATACAAATAATAAAAATAACATTCACTAAGTGAAAATAACATTTACAACTTGGAGCATTTAAATGAAATACATGTATTACCTCATTTAATCCTCAAAATAACACAATAAAGTAGGCATTAATGTTATTTTCATATACAGATTAGGAAACTAAAGAATAGACGCTAAGTAATTTGCTCCAGGTCTAAGTAACTGCTTTGCTCTCTGTCCTCCATTATGGCAGTAGTTTTCTTATTCTTTTCTTTTTCCTTTAAACCTCTATCAAAGATTTATGTGCACAAAGTATAAAGAGTCAAATGATTCTACAAAGATTATTCTATTCCACCAGTCTTTCTCTTCCTCCCTGTTTGTCACTTTCCTGAGGCAACAACTTAAAACTGTATTAACTGATGCTTTTATTATGTACTTGTTTTTCAGAATATGCCACCATGGCTAACTGGAAAGAACTTCTGAATAGGAAGCAATGCTAGTTCAGACTTACTAACTGATGAGAATGAGACCAATTTTAGTAGCCTGCTGCTTACAGTTCTCTCTCTGCCCCATGCTGCAGCCCAGGAGATATGAGGCAGTTCAGAGCAGACAGTGAGAATACTTCAACTATTCAATCCTAAATAGAGTAGTCACTCACAAAAAAGCCATTAGAAGGAAGGTTCTTTGAGAAGTATTTCGTTTAAGTGACATTGCTTATACCGCTTTTAAGTGTTTGGTTGAATAAAGCTTTTGAAGTCTCTTCTGATTTTCTTAATTACATTAAGTCAGTTCATTACCCACTATTCAGTCAGTCAGTGAAGAATACTTACTATACTATATACTTACTATACTATATACTATATACTATACTATTCTAAGCTATAGGTTTACAGCAGTAAATAAGACAAGGTTTTTCTACAGAATTTATACTTACTGAAGAAAGCAATCCAATATACAAACAAGTAATAAAGTTTCAAGTATATGATAAAAATAAAGCTGAGAAAGAACTTATAGCCGGGCTCGGTTGCTCAGCCTGTAATCCCGCACTTTGGGAGGCTGAGGTGAGTGGATTGCCTGAGCTCGCGGGTTCGAGACCCGCCTGGGCAACTTGGCGAGACCTCATCTCTACAATAAATCAAAAATTAGCCGGGCGTGGCAGCGCTCGCCTGTAGTTCTGGCTACTCAGAAAGCTGAGGTGGAAGGATCGCCACTGCACTCCAGTCTGGGCAACAAAGTGAGACTCCAACTCAAAAAAAAAAGAACTTATAGAATGATAGCGATTTTATGCTTTTAACTAAAGTTTATATGTGTTTCTGATATATGCTATATAATTTTTGATATGAATATACAGTCACCCTAATTGTCAAAATAAACACATCACCTTTTCCAAGAACAAGGAGAACAAGGAAAACAACAATAACATCATGAAATCATTTTGTCTTCCTCTCAGTAAAAGTGGATTTAAATAAGATTGTACAGGAGCCGGGCTCGGTGGCTCAGCCTGTAATCCCGCGCCTTAGGAGGCTGAGGTGAGTAGATTGCCTGAGCCTGCAGGTTTGAGACCCGCCTGGGCAGGCGAAACCTCATCTCTACAATAAATCAAAAAAAAATTAGCCGGGCGTGGTAGCGCACGCCTGTAGTTCCGGCTACTCGGAAGGCTGAGGTGGAAGGATCGCCGGAGTCCAGCAAGTCGAGGCTGCGGTGGCCGGAAGCGGAGTAAAAAGCCAACTCAAAAAAAAAAAAAAAAAAAATTAGCCAGGCATGGTCGCGCGCGCCTGTAGTTCTGGGTACTTAGAAGGCTGAGGCGGAAGGATCGCTAGAGCCCAGCAGGTTGACGCTGGAGTGGCTGTGAGTGTGCCACAGCCCTCCAGCCTGGGTGACGGAGTCAAACTCCAACTCAGAAAAACAAATAAAACCACAAAGTACTTTTGTTATTCATATTATATAATTCAAAATAGCTTTTAAATTGACTTTTAAAATACAGTAGAATATCTGCTATTGTATTCCTCGTGTTTATCTATTTTTTTCCCTTTCCACATTTATAGCTCAAGATCAATGACTAAAAAATGATTAGGCCTTACATAATTTCTTAATAGTTTAAAATTTAATTTCTTACTTATGAGAGAACTGAACTACAAACCTGTTATCAGATCCAGTTACAAACCATGTCCATCACAAGAAAGCATCTGAAGTTAGAACTGTTATTTTTTTCTTAGCAAACCCCAGTTTGAGCATAATGAAATACTTTTTCTCAAGCAGAAAATGGTGTGCAGTTCTGTATACAAAACCAGAAATGAACCACATCAGCAGAAAAATCCTAACCACTTAAATCCAGAGGATACGAAACATGCCTAAAGGAAAAAGCTACTATACTGTCCCCAAAATTTATTCTACTCATGGTGAATACCATGTGTGCACAGATGTAGTTAAAATAATCGCTGTAGGATCAACAGTTCTTTCCTCATTGTCTACCAGGTCTTTTGTTTGCCTCTGGCATAAGTAAAAAAGCAGTAGGTATATCCACCACTAAATAAATCTTATATGTTTGCAAATTCCTAAAATACAACAGAATGAAAAATAAGAAGAATCCTTGTAGTTTGTTGGAATCTGAGCTAAATTGCTTGCATACACACAAATAAGGACAGAAAGGATCCTACGATTGTTCACAAACTGTGAACTATGACTCTGGGATCACAACCCAGAATTTACCTGCCACTGAACAAGGTTAGTGCCATCTTCTCTATATTTTATTTCTATAATAATGCCATAATCTTAAAATAATACTTTCTATCCTTTAATAACTACTTTCTAATTTTCACCCAGATGTGCACCATGCATGGCAAATACCACCATTTATTTCCATAATGATGATAACATCTTTCTTCAAAGCACATACTCATGCAACAACAAAACAAAATGAAAAACTAGAGGTTAGAATATTTTCTATATTAAGTTCCTCTTCTTATACAGCATGCAACATTTTGAAAAGAATTAAGATGCTTTATTATTTTGCCTTTCTGAATGCATAACGTATCTGGTTCAAGACATCTATCTGCTAGAGAAGATATTATAATTTATTAGAAAAGTAATGAAAGGAGAAATAAGTGTCATTTGGCTTTTGGTATATAAAACATTATGGAGTACACTAGTCAGTTTTGCTGCAGTCACAAATAACCCCAAATCTCAGTGGTTTACAACAACAAAATTTTATTTCTCATTCATATTACAGTTTGGATGCAGGTCAGTGGCAGTTTGGCTGCTGATACACATGTCTTTCTTCTCATACTGTGATTATGCAGAAGCGGCAGTCCTTTATTTTGGTCATATCACTCTCATGGCAGAAGGACTAGAGCAAGATTGGACACCTGTGCTCACTCTCAAAACTTCTGCTCAGATATGGTCTGTATCATATCTGTTCAGATGCCATTAACTGTTCACACATTTAAGCCCAACATGGGGCAAGGATGTGTACTCCTCTCACAGGAGGTACTGCATACCACGTGGAAAAAAGGGAGGATTAACGACTGCAGAGAACAATATAATCTATGACACTCAGAAAGACAGTTGCTTGCAAGTCAAGTTGTCATCTTAAAGAATTTTGCAAATACTTTATTCTCTCTCTTTTCTATATCAACCAACAAGCCCATACAAAAGAGCATAGAGAAGTTATTCCATCCAACAATTACAGCTATGCTAGGTCTATGGCAGAAGGAGGATACAATGTAGAAAAAAGTCTAGCCTTTCCAGACTCTGGGAGATGATGAGAGTGAAGCAAAGCAACCCCTATCTCCTTAGTCTTGAGAAAAATCAGTGTGTTAAATAAGTGAGGAAGAAACCAAAGGCTGAGTGCCCACTCTCTCTTTACATTTGTCTTCACTCTAGACAAGATCAACTCTCAGGCAGCCTGCACCACAACATGGGGCACTTTAACAGTGACTCATTGTTGCAGCAGGGTTGGTAGAGAAGAGTCTGAGGTTCAGGTTTCCTGAGCTCCCACAGTTCCCATAAGGCACAGACACTTAGAGATTACAAGTGAGTAAACCGAACAGCAGACACAGCAGAGATTCAGAAGTGTACAACCAGGAAAGTTGAGGCTCAGGTGGCCAGAGTACTGAATAAGCAGCATACAGCCATGTATTTCAGTCATAAATGCCAACAAGCAACACTCAGGTGGATGAGGAACAATACCCCTGAGACTAGGAGACACCAAAGCCCATCATTTATGACATTACCCCAAAGGACTGTCTGAATTACTGAATCAGTGTAAACATTAAACCATAATGGATATTTAGGTAATTTTTCTCTCCTACTGATCAGTGGGTGGAAGATCAGGATAAAGGTGTTAAGATATTGACAAAATAAAGAAGTTACATTTTTTTTTGAGGAAGGCTTGAGAAACAGACTGAGTCACTTCTATTTTATTTACTACTACGTATATCCACAGCCCTAACTCATTTGCGACTGCTGACGTGAATTCATGTCATTCCAAATTCTGCAACTGGTTGCTGCTGACATGAATTTACATCTTTGCAAATTCTGTTTCTGAGTGTTGCAACATTGTCATATGTATGTGCTATTATATTTTGCTTGAAAATGAATAGTCAGACAAGGAGAAAGTTAACTGAGATAATTATCTGATATCAACTGTGCAATGTTGTTATTGTTTTATGTAGTTGGTAAAAATTGCAAGTTGGTCAATATTTTGTTGTGATTAGTGTTGTATATTTGTATTTTGATATTTCAGGGCTTTCATACTTCAACATTAAAAATAATTTACCTCAATTATGGAAAATGAAGAAATGTATGCTGATCATATTTCTGAGGTCAAAGGTGAATCCAGTGGACTTACCAGTGGTAGTGAGACAGATAATGATGTAATTATGCAATGTAAGCAAAGAAATATAATGCAGATAATCTATGACAGTGAATCTAGTACTGGTGAGAACAAATCAGACATTGGGTGGACAAAATGTAATCCAGAAAGAAACTTAGAAGTATTTATTGGTAATCCAGGTGTCAAGGTATTTCTCCAAATGATCCTCAAAGTATAAGCAAAGTTGTCAGACTATTTATTGGAGATTATTTTATAAAAATGATCGCAACTGAAACTAACAGGTATTATGATCAGATGCACCACAGGTATAAATGCCCAAAGAAATAAAAAAAGTGGAGCAATACTACAGTGTCCGAGATGAAAAAATTTACAGAATTTTTTTTTTTTTTTTGAGTTAGAGTCTCACTCTGTCGCCCAGGCTGGAGTGCAGTGGCATGCTCATGACCACCCCAGCGTCAACCTGCTGGACTCCAGCAATCCTTCCGCCTCAGCCTTCCAAGTAGCTGGAACTACGGGCAAGTACTAACATGCCCAGTTAATTTTAGTTTTATTGTAGAGATGAGGTCTTGCCAAGTTGCCTGGGCTGGTCTCGAACTCGTGGGCTCAGGCAATCCACTCGCCTTGGCCTCCCAAAGTGCTGGGATTATAGGCTGAACCACTGAGCCCGGCCTTTAGCATTAAAATTTTGATGGGACAAGTGAAGAAAACCACAATACATGATTATTGGTCAACACGTCCATCAATTGCTATGCATTTCTTTTAAAAAATAATGACACGAAATAGATTCCTACAAATTTTGCAGTTTTTGCATTTTCCAATAATGAAGAAATGCAGTCAAATCCAAGCAGATTATGTAAAATTGAACCTGTATAATAAATTATGTTTTAAATAAGTTCAACATTGTGTACAAACCTGAACAAGAAATTTCCTTGGATAAATCCATGATACCTCATTGTGGAAGTCTGTCTTTTCAGGTTTATAATCCGAATAAAAATACAAAGTACAGAATGCTAATCAGAGTGGTATCAGAGGCAAATACTGGATATGTCTGCAACTTACAGCTGTATTGTGAAAAAGGTGACAATTTAGAAAAGACAATTTCACTTGTGTTAAACAAAAAAACTTATGGCACCATGTCTTCTACATGGATAACTGTTACAATAGTGTTGCAGTAGATGAGAAGTTATTGAAGAAAAATATTCAAATTTGTGGTACAATACGAAGAAACTGAGGTTTTCCAAAGGAACTAAGTAATCTGAAATTGAAAATAGATGAATCTGATTTTCGGCAGAAAGGTGAGGTACTCTCAAATGGAAGGATCAACGGGAGGTTCAAATGATATCAACAATACACAATAGTGACATCGTGGAGACTGAGAAAGTAAATTTTAAAAGCTGGACAAAAAGTTTGTAAGCTTGACAGCATAGTAAAATATAATCAACATTTGAAAGGTGTTGATTTTGCTGATCAATATCTTTCATATTATTCTTTTTTTTTTTTTGAGTTGGAGTCTCACTCTGTTGCCCAGACTGGAGTGCAGTGGCATACTCCCAGCCATTGCAGCCTTGACCTGCTGGTGGTCTCCGGTGATCCTTCCACCTCAGCCTTCCAAGTAGCCGGAACTACAGGTGCGCGCTACCACGCCCGGCTAATTTTTTATTTATTGTAGAGATGAGGTCTCACCAAGTTGCCCAGGCGGGTCTCAGGCAATCCACTCACCTCAGCCTCCCAAGGCGCGGGATTACAGGCTGAGCCACCGAGCCCGGCCATATTATTCATTTTTATGTAAATCAAACAAGTGGTCAAAAAAGTTTTCATGTTTATTGTACATTCCACTCTCTTCAGTTCATTCATTGTTTATCATAATCTCAATCCATATACCAATATAATCTTTTAGAAATACGTACAAACTCTGGCAGAATAATGGATTGCTTGTGATACTGTACATAATGATTCCAGAAATTTCCCAACAAGTGGCTCAACAGTAGTAGGTCAAACACCTTGCATGATCCTCCTAACAGACTTTCAGGTGATATGAAAACACATCATTTGGAAAGAATCACAGTTGGGAAAAACAAAATATCCACAAAAATGTTGTAGAGTCTGTAAAGTTCATGGAAAACGTACTGAAACTTCATTTACATGCAAATCCTGTAGAGTTTAAGCAAAGGTCATTGATTTATGATTTATCACACAAAACAGGAATATTAAATTTCATTTTTCCGTTTCTCCATACATGTAAACATAATAGTAAACATAACATAGACAAACATAATAATAAGTACTTCATTACATACCTATAAAGCAAGTATGCAAAACCACATCCAGTATAACTCACACAATCCTGGAATATAGTAACTTTGAAAATTTTTTTTTCCTGCTCTTCTCCACTTGCAACTTTTTAATGAAAATTCTTTATTTTAAACAACAAACCTTTACAAAACTGATATTTCAAAATAAATTTTCTCATTTTTATCCTTGTCTTAATGACAGAAGTTGGCAGTAACCAGCTTCAGATTTTTAAAATTTTTACACTCTCTCAGTATTAGGAAAGTGAAAAATTTGCCAGTTGTGAATGTACTAACAGTGCCTGGCATAAGTAGGAATTCAATAAATATCTGCTGAATGAAGGAATGAATGAGAGATGATAGTGAGAAGAAATTGATCAACTAGGAAAATTATGAGAGAAGTACCAGACAGGCTGAATTAAAAAGACAATACCAGTTTCATTTTGGCACCAAGCCAACACAGTCACTACTTCACTCCTAAAACAAGCTTGAAACATTTATGAAATGGCTCCTGCAACCATATTTAACTTATATTTGGTTCACTGTTTCAAAGCCCTTTGGATAACTTTGCTGCATCTTTTTGCCTCAAAGCGGAAAAAAAAATGAATAGCTATGCAGGATTTCAACCTTGCAGTGACAACAGAAAAGCAGCAAGAGTTATGGAACCTGAATAGGTGATGTCGGAACCAATAAACTAACTTTAGCATTTAGTGGCAACTTGATCTTACCTGCCCCAGGATAACTTTAGTGCTAAAGCTGGTAAACCTGTAGACGTTATAGTGGCTAGGGTTAGTAAACAGAACATTACAGGGAACAGGACAGAGAAAACACAGCAACTAAAATAGAAGGTTATACAGATTGAGGTGGAGACATATGCTGATTGAATCACTGTACCTTCCACAATAAATTTGCTTGTCAGCACCCTAGCAGCGCATTAGAATCACCTGTGAAGAGACTCCAACTCAAAAAAAAAAAAAAAAAATTGAATAGATATCTCAAGATTTCAATTCAGGTCTGGAGTGGGGCATGAGCAGCAGCAGAGTTTTAAAAGTTCTACAGGTGATTCTGATGCATAGACAGCATGCTGCAAACGAAAACAGCTGAAGAAAATGATCAGCAAATAATGAAAGAATTAATGAATGAAAAGGCTCCTTGGATTATAAATTCTTTAAGAGTACAAACTATGTTTAATTCATTTTTTTGTACTCTCGCCTCCAATGTTTCTTGAAATGAATGAATAAATGATTGAACAAATCATGAATACTTTGCCTTGGTAGATTGATGCTCTCAAGGAGATCTGAACGTAGGAAACAAACACACAAAAAAGTTGATAGCTGCTGTTTGTTGTAAATATGTACTTCCTTAATAGGACTCCTGGCATAATTTTATTTATTTATTTATTTATTTATTTATTTATTTATTTATTTATTTATTTATTTATTGAGTTGGAGTCTCACTCTGTCACCCAGACTGGAGTGCAGTGGCCACTCCTGGCCACTGCAGCCTCAACCTGCTGAGCTCCGGTGATCCTTCCGCCTCAGCCTTCCAAGTAGCTGGAACTACAGGCGCGCACTACCACGCCCGGCTAATTTTTTTGATTTATTATAGAGATGAGGTCTCGCCAAGTTGCCCAGGTGGGTCTCGAACCCGCAGGCTCAGGCAATCCACTCACCTCAGCCTCCCAAAGGCGCGGGATTACAGGCTGAGCCACCGAGCCCGGCTTCTGGCATAATTTTAGACAGACTAAATGAGAATGAACATGTGTGATCATTACAACATTGAGTTTTTAAAAAAATAAATTAATTTTTGTTGAACTGCGGTGGGGAGTAGGGGGAGGCAGGGGAATTTGGTACATTAATAAAATCCCATACCCAGAGTCAGGGTATAAAGAAGAGCAGAATCACAAAGCCACCTCATTTACAAATCCTGATTCTGCCCTCTACTGTTTTTTTAATTTTATATTTTCTTCTCCTTGAGCAGCAGTATAATGTACAACTGAAAATACCTTGTGTTACTGACAAGATTTATAATATAATTCAGCACTACTTTGTGGGAATGCGTAATGTGTTAATGACTCCAAAACCCTGCATAAATGAGGCAAACACGGATTGACTCAGTTAAATTTCTAGGTCCATGAAAGCTTTATTCTCAAACTTTGTGAAAACAAAACTCTATGCTAGGAAAAAGCAAGATGCTTCACTTTCTGAGTCGTCCTAGTTAAATGCTATAATCAAAGGCAACTCCACCCCTTAGCAAAGCTCAGTGATATCACAGATCATACTCCAATCCCCAAAAAAGAGAAGGTGAAGGAGGAGGAAGATGAAAGTTCGGCATGGTTAACTCCATGGAGAATCCAAGGGAGTCTCTGCAGTTTTCTATCACCCTGACTTGAGGTTACATGGAAGGGAGGTAGAGGAAGTGCTGCATGAGAGATACTGAACAAAAGAGTGCAAAGTCTGAGAAAGGTGAGAGAGAATAATGGCCTGAACTAAAATGGGAGGGAGAAGAAATCTATTCTTTATCAAAACAGCAAGAAATCACCAAAGCAAATTTTCCAAATGATACCAGAAAAAGGAAGGAGAAACTCTAAAGCAATACAGGAGGGTTATTAGTTTGAATTTCCTAGTCAGAAGAATTGGCAGAGGGTGATTAGACACTAGTATACTCCATAACCCTAGTGAGGAGTGCTCTGGGTTCCTGCCTGCTAGGGTGGATGGGTGCTACACACTCAACTACCAGCATTGACTGACAAAAGCAATTATACTAGATGGTGTAGATGAGAGTTGTCTTTGAATTCCTTGAGAAGTGCAAGAATATAAAGTTCTGCCCAGGGTCCTTCTTCCACAGGAGGAAAAAAATAACACCCTGGATATTATAGTTATTCCATCATTTCTCTATTGAAATATGAAAACAAAATTAATGTTTGTCTTAGTCCATTTGGGCTGCCATAACAAAATACCATAAGCTAGGCAGCTTACTAAACACAAATTTATTTCTCACAGTTCTGGAAATCTAAGCTTAAGGTGTCAGCAGATTCGTGGTGTCTGCTAAGGACCCTCTTCCTGCTTCATAGACGGCATCCTCTTGCTGTGTCCTCACGTGGTAGAAGGAGAGAACTCTGGTCTCTTCAGATCCCTTATGAGGTCATTAATTGGAATTATAAGGGCTCCATTTGCATGATCTAACCACCTCCCAAAGACCTCATCTTCTGATATCATCACATTGGGGAATAGGTTTCAACAAGTGCATATGGGCTGAAGGGTGAAGGGGCATAAACATTCAGTCCGTAGCAATCCTAATGCTTTTTTGGTCCTATTTCATGTACTCTAGTGTTTGGTGGCTATATGCACAATATTTCCCAATCACATTATACTTTCATCTGTCTTAACTTTAAGATTATCTGAATGTTAAAGAAATTAAAGATGTGGACATCTTTTGTTTTTTCCAAATGATTACTCTATTCCAACTGTACATACTATATAGCCAGATGCAAATCTTTACTGACTAGGTCCCTTGGGAGCTATTTTTATAATTCAAGCAGTTCAGAAAATAGATAATTAAAGCTTTTCAAACTGATGATGAAAGACATTCTCTTTTAAGAGGAGTCTCCATAAATATAATAAGTGATGGGTTTTTGTTTTTTTTGTTGTTGTTTTTTTGAGTTGGAGTCTCACTCTGTGGCCCAGACTGGAGTGCAGTGGCATACCCCCAGCCACTGCAGCCTCAACCTGCTGGGCTCCAGCGATCCTTCCGCCTCAGCCTTCCAAGTAGCCGGAACTACAGTCGTGTGCTACCATGCCCAGCTAATTTTTGATTTATTGTAGAGACAAGGTCTCGCCAAGTTGCCCTGGTGGGTCTCGAACCTGTGGGCTCAGGCAATCTACTCGCCTCGGCCTCCCAAAGTGCTGGGATTACAGGCTGAGCCACCAAGCCCAGCCAGTGATAGTTGTTATACAAGCCTCTTTCTTGATATGGCATGAATGAATTTAATATTTTAATGTATTATACTTTTCATGATGTATAGTCAAAGCTTTCATTTATATCACTGTTTACACTTTTTAAAATTTTTTCCTCAGAGAACTATACTAGTAAGCAATTATAATATTTCAAAAGTAGTTTTAGTTCTGAGTTAATTTCAAAACTGGAAAGAGAAAGGCAAAATATAATTACTAAAATCAGAGATATAGTACTCAAGCTCTTTGAGGTTAATTCTGGCTCTGACATTAACTGGGTGACTTTAATAAGTTATTTGAACATTCTAAGCCTAGCTTCTGCTATAAAATGGGTGAAAATAGTCTGTTCCTAAAGATTCATGAGAATTAAGTAAGATCATTTATGTTTGGGGTGTAGCACAATGTCTGATATCTATTGTTCTATAAAAGATGATTATGATTCATTTTTACCTATTTGATCTAGAGTATGATTTCCCATGAAGCACTTATAAGATACAGGAAAATATAATAGCCTCAGACATAGCATATCTAATATTGGTCATCAGAAAGATTCCAGGAGTTTGCCTAGTCATGTGGGGTTCTAAGATTTAGCCAAGCTGCAAAGTTGAAACTGTTACTCTTGTTTCCTTGGCAATTGTCTAGGCATGAAAAAGATCTCAATTTTTGATAATCAAAAGTCAGTGAAAAATATGCTCTTCAGGCAGGTGTCTAATTGAATCTTGTCTAACTGAAAAATACAGTGATATAATTCACCATAATGGGATGGATCTTAAATGTTACTGATCAAACAGGGATGACTACTGTTCATTCAACCGTCCTTTTTCAGCAAGGTAATTTATTTTTTAAGGCCTTCTAGTTAGAATTGTTTGACTACTTAACTTATATGGTCTGTTACCCTGACCAAATAATACCTGTGTATTTTCCTGAAAGGCCCACTTGGCCTGCACTTGGGTTCACAGACTTCTAAAGGCTGGGGAACTGAGTTACATTCTTCTCATATGTCACATGCATTAGCTCCTATTTCTCTATCTGTTAATTTCACGGTAAGGAATTATAAAGAGAAAGCAATGTTCCCTTCCATCCTCCTTTGGCAGTTAATGGGCTTATGTGCCCATCTATCTTAGGAAAACATTTCCTCCTTACTTAGCATTGTTTGGAGCAGGGAGATATAGGGCTCAACTAGTTTCCTGCTCCAACCTCCAAGCTAATCCTCAGCAACTTGTGCTAATTTCAGATTTAGCTCTTTCTCCAGGCTTTGGGACAGTTTGAAGCTTGGAAGCTGAGGGGGAAGAAAGGATTTAAGAGGCCCTATCAAATCTGATTATTTCTAAATCAGGCTCAGTCTAGCCCTAACCTAGCAACTAGGTGCTTATAACTATATTTCCTCTACCCAGGCTAGAGAACTCTTTCTACCTTGTCCCTTTGCTACCTATCCACTTCTTTTTGTTTCCTCAATCCTAAAGTTGACTCTCTGAAACATTGAATTGAATGTTGCTTACTCCTACAGTCCCCATTTCCACTAGCCTATCAGAACACTGCTAATTCTTGTTAGAATTCTGCTCTTTTTTCATTTCCATATTTGCTCAAGATCTTGTCCTATATCTAAGATTTCTGGTGTTGCACATGCAGCAGATTCCAGACTTCAGTCCAAGTCCCAAAGAGCCTGCAACCACGCTGTCACAGTTAACTCTTATGGCTACGTTACAAGATTCTTGGCACCCATACCTAGAAGACAATCTACATAACCAGCAGTTTTAAACTTCTTGTTGTCTTGCCATGTCATGCTGACAAAAGGCCATACAGACTCTTAAGGAATATACAATCACTAAGCAACTAAATCAACCTTGGAACCTTGGAACAAGTTGTATACCACTTAAGCCTGGTTTGAGCTCAAATTTTGAACACTTAAACATCTGGAGCATTCTCCTGAGTGTTATTCTGGTGGCGCAAAGAAGCTTTTTCCTCAGGCTTTGCCTGTACCTAACTGGCTTTGAGTCAAGCACACAATATCCTGGCAGATTGCTACTTCGGCATTTGCTAGAATGTCTTTTGCCAAATTCTTATGGCATTTGTTTGAAGGTATCAAAATGTGTTTTGCCTCCCAAAGAATATTTGATTTTCTTATCCAAAAAATGTCTGTTAATTAAGATATGTCTACTAGTGTTGTTAGGGTACTACAAAAGTGACAAAATTTGGAGACACTTTTGGATCTGTCAGTGATGTGCAATTTATGTAAATGTTTCTCTTGTTAGAGGTTGATACCTAACTATATTTTTCCTTGGACCAATTGCCAGCTAAACAGTGTTGATTCTATTTTTAAAAACCTATAATGTTTTATATTTTCTGTTTATATATCATGAAACCTGAGCAGCCCTGTGCTATTTTGAGGCATCTCGAGAAGGTGACATCAGTCAGGTACTTTTTATTAATCAGCTGAGAGGTTTTGATTTTGTCCTAAAGTCAACTAAATAGAATGACTAAAAAATGTCATATGTGTGCTCTTGACAGATCTTCCCCACAAAAAAACTCTCTTGAAAGGCACTGCTTGGATGAGCTAAGTGAGAAATGTATGCTGACCTAAGAGAAGCCTTTAGCCAGGGAAATTGCATCACATGTCACAAAAATTAAAGGAACAACTCCTAATGCAGCACTGCCTATAACAAATACTCAGAGGGTGCTTGTCAACAGGATTAAAACAACACCAGAAACGCCTACTCCAAACTCTGTGGTTTGTTTCAGATATAACAACCCTTGAGCTAGTGTCAGTGGATGAGGGGTCCTTTCTCCTGACCAAGGGTGAAATCCCCTTAAGTTCTTCTATTCTCAATTCTTTCTGTCTCTTGCAGAACTAAGTTCCATCTGTTAGTCCCTCTCTTCCCCCTCATTCATGTACCTACTCAACATTCTTCTATCTTTAATTTTAAAACAAACAAAACTCACCTTGTATCCTGGGTCCCTTCTAATTACTATCTCTATATCTGAAGACATTGTAGTTAGGAGTAGGGGACCTTGCTGCTGGACTGCTTGGGCTCAAATTATTGTACTGCTACCCATGTGGCTGTGTAACTGTACTAGTTACTTGACCTCTCTGTACCACAATTTCCTCATTTTAAAAATGGAGATAATTGCATCTATTAATAATTAAGATAATTAAATAAGATCATATGTGTCAAGCACTTCACAAAAGTAAAATCCGGATTTATTATTTTACCTACTAGTTTGTAGCTTCTCTTGGATTTTTCTAAAAGAAAATAATAAATCATATCATCTGTAAGTAATGGCATTTTTGTTTCTAATCCTTACACTTATTTGGTGTTTTTGTTTTTTTTTTCTTTTTTCTTGTGCATGAGCTTTTAGCACAGTGGTAAAGAGAAGCAGTGCTAGTGAGCATCCTTACTGTATCCCTGACTCTCTAATTCACTCTTCAATTTCCATCAGGTCCCCTTCCCCATTGTCATTAAAAGGTTCTGACAAAGGCCACTAATGACATTCTTGTTGTTAAATCCAATAAGCATTTTTCAATGATAATTTTGCTGTTAGGCAGCATTCAATATTAACTAGACATTTTTTAAAAACTTTCACTCCTTTGCTTCCCTAATACCTCATGTTCTATGTTCATCTCCTACCTGTCTAAACATTCTATCTCAGACTTCTTTGAAGACTATACTTCCTCTGAATTCCCCCTAAATATAACTGAGGCACATAACTTACATTACAACTCAGATGTGGAGAGAAAAATAAGATTTCTTAATTTTGTTTAGAACTAATCTGAGGCCAGTCACTCATGCCTACAATCCCAGCACTTTGGGAGGCTGAGGCAGGAGGATTGCTTGAGGCCAGGAATTCAAGACCAACCTGGGCAACACAGTGAGATCCTGTCTCTACAAAGAATAAAAAAAAAAATTAGCCATATGTGGTGGTTTATGCTTGTAGTCCCAGCTACTCAGGAGGCTGAGGTGGAAAGACTGCCTGAGGCCAGGAGTTCAAGGCTGCAGTGAGCTATGATTGGTTTGTCACAGAGAGTTCATTGAAATTCTTCTATTTCTTCTGACCTCCAACAGTATTGTCTCTTTGCTGCTATGATTATTCATAGCACTGAAATGTTACATTAAATTGTACTTCAGAATTCAACTTTGCAGTAATCTCCTTGATTATTTTAGAAACACCTAATACTACAGCAATCCAGCCTGGGCTACAGAGTGAGACCCTGTCTCTAAAAATAAGAAAAGGACTAATCTGACTCTCTTCCCATGGATTCATGAGGGGGAAAAATAAAATAGCTAAATATACAATCCATTTTAAAGTGTAGTCTTACTCAATAATTTACAAAATTCTATTAGGTAGAATTCATTCTCTGTTGGGTTAGATAGATGTCCAGGAAGGCATTTGTTCTCTTCCAAGGTGATTACAAGTGGCCTGACTGAATAATTAGCAAATTCCATCATTTGTCCTAGATATTTTCCAATTTACCCTTAGATTTGTGAACATGATATTTATGGCAAGGACTCATTTTCCTGTCATGCTGTCTGTTCTTACAAAAGAGGAATAGCTAATAAGTTATGACATTCATGTCCCCCTCTGGTGTATCTTGTATTCCTGACTATACTTAAGTGATTCGTACCAAAAGGCTGATCAACCTACATCAATCACAATGAAATTAGAAATGGCAAAAAGAGGGGAAAGTGGAATAAAAAGCATACTATGCCTATGTGCATATATATATCTATATATCTCCTTTACATTCAACATAGAAGACCAGATGATTTGTTAAGAAATATCAGTGACAATAAAATTAGTAATAAAGACTATTCTTCAACAGACAGTACAATAATATGGGAGGAGGAGAAACAAAATGGCAATAGGATTGGTCAGAAAGGGTATTTAAAATACAAAGAAAGAGCCGGGCTCGGTGGCTCAGCCTGTAATCCTGTGCCTTTGGGAGGCTGAGGTGAGTTGATTGCCTGAGCCCGCGGGTTCGAGACCCGCCTGGGCAACTTGGCGAGACCTCATCTCTACAATAAATCAAAAAAATTAGCCGGGCGTGGTAACACGCGCCTGTAGTTCCAGCTACTTGGAAGGCTGAGGCGGAAGGATCGCCGAAGCCCAGCAGGTCAAGGCTGCCGTGGCTGGGAGCGGCCACTGCACTCCAGTCTGGGTGACAGTAAGACTCCAACTCAAAAATTAAAACAAAAAATAAAAAATAAAATAAAATACAAAGAAAGGACAGACGGGAAGAGTAGGAAGGAAAAATGTAGTATTTGTAATCTACTCTTGCTGATATGTAAATACAATGCTGTTATAGTCTGAATATGAGAACAGACTTTAATATCAGGTCAAAGCACTAACTGACTAATGCGAAATAGATATTCCTCCATCTCATGATCAGGCTTGAGCAAGGTCTACTGTCATTTGTTACTCTGTAACAGAGAGTTTGTTGGAATTACTCTGTTTCTTCTGAACTACAACAGTATAGTCTCTTTGCTGCTATGATCATTCATAACACTGAAATGTTACATTAAATTGTACTTCAGAATTCAACTTTGCAGTAATCTCCTTGATTATTTTAGAAACACCTAACATCTAGCATAGTGTCTTGCACAGAGTACACACTCAACAAATAATTCCTGAATGAATAAATGAGGTTCTCCTTTCATTGAAGAAGAAGGAAAATGTCTTATTCTTCCATTCTTAAATCTTCCCCAGATAAAAAGATTTAGGCATTTATAGTTTCACTCTGAATGTAGAACAAGTAGGAGAGAAGTCAAAAGAAAATTAAAAGGGAGAATTAATAAACAGCTACAAGGGCTAGGCATGATGGCTCATGCCTATTATCCCAGCACTTTAGGTGGGAGACCGAGGTGAAAGGATTGCCTGAGCCCATGGGTTCGAGACCAGCCCAGGCAACTTGGTGAGACCTCATCTCGACAATAAATTAAAAAATTAGCTGGGCATGGTGGCATGTGCCTGTAGTTCTAGCCACTTGGAAGGCTGAGGCGGAAAGGATCGCCTGAGCCCAGCAGGTCGAGGATGCAGTGGCTGTCCATGTGCCACTGCACTCCAGCCTAGGTGACAGAGTGAGACTCCACTCAAAAAATAAATAAAAAATAAAAACAGCTACAAATGTACTAATATATCACATTAAGAATGGAAGTAGACAAATCACATCCTACAAAAGTAATTTTGAAGACAAATGATAGAAAATGTATTATGAACTTTATTGCTCCAAGGACATTTCCATATCCACACACATTTCCATATCTATACACATTTTCATTTATGTCTTTAAGGTTTATTTAACATCTAATTACCAATGCCAATTCAAGGCAAACAGAAAAGTACAATGGGTCATGGACAAAAATTCTGGCTTAATAGGCTAATATGAATTTAAATTTCCAATTTTCCCTCATAGCAACTTTCCTGATGTTTGCTAACTTATTCTGACACACATTTTTTAGCTCTGGAATTTAAATACAATGTTAGTGTAATTACTTTTCCAAGAATAGCAATGGTCACTAAAAGTTTTCTAAGCAGTTTCTAATCTTTCATTTTAGAGGTTGCAAATTCCTGGAAACAACACAATACATAAATATAATACATTTGGAAGTTGTATTAAGGTCAGTCAAGTTCAATTTCCCTTAATTATAAAATATCAAGAACTAGAGCATTCATATAGCCTGAGGAAAGATTATTCCATAACTTTTCTATGCTGGATACCAACTGAAACCATTCTTTGAAGATATGTATTCAAATTTTGCTATAAGTGTTTAGCATACCAGTACCATCTTTACTGTGAGGACATCCTCCTAGGAAACACTCCAACTGTTAATCAGTGAAAAAAATGTTTAAGCTTTCTCTGACCAATTACTAGGCCAGACATGGGTAACCTATAGCCTAGGTTCGACTTGTCCTTTGACTTAATGTTCCTAGGCCAATGGAAAAATGTTATGTGTTGGTGGAATGACTCTTTCCCTACCATAAAGATCAATAAATTTTAATCATACAAACACCTGTGATAAAAAATTCTTTTTTAAAAAATGGTTTTACTCAGATAAAAGGGGGACCCCAAAATACCCGGAATTATCTTTTGGAGGGTGGACTCCTTGTTGTACACTCGGAACTTGTTCCTTCAGATCAAACAGTCAAAGTTTTTATCTGGAAGTTTTGAGAAGGTTGTGTCACAAATTTGCAGAGGAAACATCCAGAGTTGTGGCAAAAAGATGACTGGTTTTTTCTACCGTGACAATGTACCTATTCACACCACGCTGAATGTTCAGCAGTTCTTGACCAAAAACGGCATGACCCCTGTGCCCCAATCTTCTTTATTCACCCAATCTTGCCCCGAGTGACTTTTTTTGTTTTCCTGGATGAAAAAAGTCCTCAAAGGGAAACGTTTTGCCAATGTGGAAAAGGTAAAACAAAAAATGGCAGAAGCACTAAAAGATATCAAAATTGATGAATTCAAAAACTGTTTTGAGTAGTAGAAAAATGTCTCAATAGGTGTATTACATCAAACAGAGAGTACTTTGAAGGTGACCGAGGTTTAAACATGTGAGAATAAATACACAATTCTTTATAAATAAAATCCAGGTGTTTTGTTTTGGGGGGTCCTCATATACTTTACATATCATGAAATTCACCTTTTATATAAAGTGTGCAATTCAGTGATTTTTGGTATGTTCACAGAGTTGTACAACCATCACAATAATCTAATTTTAGAACATTTTTGTTCCTCCTAAAGGAAACCTCATATCAATTAGCAGCTAATTCCTATTCCTCCCAACTTCTCTCTCAAACCCCACCAGCCTCTGGCAATCAAGGAATCTACTTTTTGTCTCTATGGATTTGCCTATTTTGGACATTTCATATGAATGAAAGGTGTCCCTTTGGGTCTTTCACATACCATAACATTTTCAAGGTTCATCCATGTTCTAGTATGCATCAATACTTACTTTTTATTGCCAAATAATGTTATGTGGATATAACACATTTTGTTTATCCACTTCTCATTGATAGACCTTTGAGCTTTTTCCATCTTTAAGCTATTATGAATAATGCTACCAATCATTTCTTAATTTCCATAGAAATGAGGGAGAGAGAACCCATACAACTGAAAACCACAGATGATATGCAATATTTAAACATAGTTTTAAGCTCCCAAACCAGACCCCTGACCAGAGTTTTATTAAGAAGTAGCCCACCAATTTGATTGAGTTTTACTCCTCCCACTATCTGTACCACCACCTGATGGGCATTTCCATGAGCCTTAAAGTAGCCTAAAGAAGAAAGGCATACATGAATATAAATAACCTCAATAAACCTTTAGCTGGAAAATGGGCTCCCCAAAAAACCTGAGTAACTCTAGTGAATAAAGGACTAGCTTTGCTCCTCAACTCTACACTCCAGCCATTGGAAATCACTGTAAAAAATCTTTGTAAATAATATATTTGTTGAGATATAAAATGGAAAGTGACACAATCAAATAACAATTATCAACTGAGGAATCAATAAGGAAAAACAAGATAGAACAGACATCAATTTTATTCAACATTGTTAGAAGAAATAAGTAGGGCTGGAATATCTTTCATTTTTCCCATCTCTGTTTACATTTACAAAGCCTTCAGTCATTCAACAAGTGTTACTTGATACCTACTATGTGCTAGAGGTATACAAATCAAAAATTCAAAACTCCTGACTTAGAGGAGTCTGAAATTATTCAAGACCAGGTCAACCTACTAATTCCTCCATGAAAACTTCTCGGCATCCACTGATTGAGAGTAATCTCTTCCACTGCCCGTTTTGGATAGTACTTTATCAACATCTCTATTGGAAAGTTATAACCCTCTACTTTATGATTTAGTTGCTTATAAACATGTCTTAACTCCAGCTGTAAACTATAATTTCGTGGGCATGATTCATGCACAAGTGATCTTCCTGACCCCTTATAACTCTGTACATGAACACACAATACGTTTTAGTTTAGTGAATAAAGCTCTTTAAAAGCCAAATTTAGGAACACCAGAAGATTAATATAAACCATATCTCTCATAAAAATTACATCTATGAATTGGTAATGCAGAAGCTTATTACCTTAGTCTGAAATACCAGCTATTCTAGTTTCCATATAAATGATTTCTTCTCTTCTTAAGCAGTATGCAAAAAAGAGGGTGGTTACATTTTTAGAATATTTCAGCTCAAGTAAAAGAAACTCGAAACACTAGAAGCAAAAATATGATGGAGATGTTACACTTGAGGGGTATCTGATGCCTAAAGAATATTTTTTTCTTGAATTTAGAAAATCTTTGCCTAAGTCTAACCCAAATGAGCAAGAGATAAACTCACAAAACAATCAATTAGACCCTAAATTGACTATTTCTCATTGACCCTGAAATTTGAGAATCCTATTTAACTCTTTCCATCCTTTATCTCCTAATTATATGTTCAGATATTTTAAAAAATTTTTTAATTATTTTAATTTAGAATAATTTCAAAAACAGAAGTTGTAAAGGTAGTACAGCATTCTCATATATCCCACATCTAGTTTCTTTTCCTATTATTAGCATCTTACATTAGTACATTTGTCACAACTAACCAATGTTGATATGTTATTTTAAACTAAAATCCATATTTTATTCACATGTCCTTCATGTTCTCTTTCTGTTCTAGGATCCCATCCAGGATACCACATTATACTTTGTACTTATGTCTCTTTAGGCTCCTCTTGGCTCCTACTGTTTTTTAGATTCTCCTTTTTTCTTAAGATCTTCAAAGTTTCGAGGAGTGTTGGTCAGGTATTTTGTAGAATGTCTCTTAGTTGGGATTTGCCTAATGTTTTCCTTATGATTATGGGTGTTGAGTTTTTGGCAGGAAGAATCACAGAAGTAGAGTGTCATTTTCATCACATCACATTAAAGGTAAATAGTATGGACATTTATCATTGTTAATGTTGATCTTCATCACCTGGCTAAGGTAGTGTTTGTCAGAATTTTCCACTGTAAAGTTACTTTTTTCCCCTACTTTACACACTGTATTCTTTGTAAGGAAGTAATTACATGCAGTTCATAAGGAGTAAGGAGTTATGCTCCATCTCCTTGAGAGCAATGTAGTTGCATATATTATTTGGAATCTGTCTGCATGGGAGATTTGTCTGTTCTCCTCATTTATTATAGCTGTTTCTATTCTTCTCTTAATTCATTCAGCTATTTATTTATATCAGTATGGACTTGATAGATCTAGATCTATATATCGATATTCATCTTCTTTAATTAGATTCAATCCATATTTTAATCACATGAAACTCTTCTGAATAAAATTGTGATATCTCAGTTTTCATAAAAGTAATCCCAGAAGCACTCGGATGAAATGCGCATAAGGATCTGCTTCCAAAATAGTCGAGCTGCTTCCCAAGAGTGCACAATTTGTGTACTGCAAAGGCATCTGGCTATGGGGTCTGAAATGCAGCCCTGCTCCTCTCACAAAGCCTTGTGACCAGAAGCCAGGCATGGGTAGCTGGGGCATGAGTTGTTTTGTTTGTTGGTTGGTTTGTTTGTTTGTTTGATTACTAGGCCCAGGCATGGCAACTTTGGCACCTTATAGACCAGTAGTAGTACTGTAGAAGGATCATACACCATAGCAATTATTTGGACTCCAGTCAAACACTGGAGTCTTTTGTGACCTGATTTGGATTTAGATAGTGGGCTATGCTTTTATGACAAAAAAAAATCATTAAAATGTTTTTATTAAACTATTAACACTCTCTTCAGCTACTAAGATGATCCAATTTGCTTGGTGAAGACCTTTAACTGATACTTTAGTTGACACTAAAGTAATGTCAACATAAGTCATTATACACAATATAAGTTTTAATACCCAATGCATTTGGAAACATTAAAAATAAGAAATCAGGTCCCTTTCATTTTACCAAATATTGCTGCGTAAAAGCTACCAAACTGCAAAAACAATTATTCAGGAAGAAAGTATGAAAAATTCTCAAAGTGGATGTGGTATTCTGTGGTACAAAGTAGATATGACACAATCGTCTGGAATCCAAAGGCCTCAGTTCAAATCTTGGCTCTGATCTTAACTGTTGCATGACCTTAAATCACATAAACTCTTCTGGCCTTAGTTTCTTCATAAATGGATCAAACTAAATTCTAAGGCTCCTCCAGCTCTAACATTCTCTAATTCTACAAATGTTTCTGTTATACATCTCCTTTTCTTGTGTGATCCACTTCATTTTCTATCCCAGCTAGTTCTTAACCACTGTTTTTGCCTCCTTATCCTGATATTTCTTACAATTTGTCCCCAAACTGAAATAACTTCCTCCCTTATTCATTAATCAACATATGATTCTCTCTCATCTTCAAACCTTTCCAAACAACTATCTTTAATTTTTTCATCAGCAGTTTTCACTGAAGAACTTTAAGTCCTAATGACCTCTTTGTCCACTGTCCAAATTTTTTTGAAGACCTTGGCCTAGGTCAAATACTCCAGCCTGCATTTAGGTAATCAACAATCATTTATAATTCAAGGCAATGGGGGGGGAGCATGAGGGAGTCACAAAAAGTTAAAGGCACCCAAAAGGAAAACTAGTATATTATCAAAGCAGGAGAGAGTAATTCTTAAGTAATACATAAATAAAAGAGGGTAGGATAAATTCAGTGAAAGTAACCTGTAATTAGTCAGAGCAAGATAAATCTCAATATAGGCTAATTAGTTCATCTTGAAAGAATAAAAACTGAATTGACTGAGGAAAACTCTCAAAGTGGGCAACCTACACAGAAATCTAGGCAGTGAGCAATTATAATTCTGAAAAGCTTTTCCAGGTGTTTTCCTTTTTCTAGAAAATAGAGATAGCTGAGAGAACAAGTTTCTTAGTAACAGTTTTAGTTACAGATTTCCCAACATTCGATATTCTAAGGAGTCTCAACCATAGCAATGTAAAAAAAAAATCTTGTTAGAGAAAAGAATGTGACTGTCAATGTAAGTATACTTCAAATATACTGTCTGAAAGTGTTATCATGCTCACAAACCTGAACTCAGAAACCTAGGCTAGGAAGGACACTCTCTTGGCAAGAGTATCAAATATATCTTTATTTTTATTTTTATTTTAGATTCAGGGAGTAAAAGTGCACATTTGTTACATGCACATATTGTGTAGTGGTGTGGATTAGGTCTCGGGTGGCCCATTCCCCAGATAGTGCTCATCGTGCCTAGTAGTTAATTTCTGAACCCAAATCCCCTTTCCCACCTTCTTCCTTATTAGATACATCTCCTCAGTTCCCCTCCACACCATTGTCTCATTGTCCCAAGGACAACCAGGGACAGTGTTGGGGGAAAGGGAGATCCTTCCTATTGGCTAAAAATTAGCCATATACCCCGAGTTTCTGGATTTTCCTACAATGTCTAAACTTGGATGAAATCCTTCACCAGGGCATGGAATCTGGTTTTCCAAGTGGTGAGGCAGGATGACACAACACAGAAGTATGAGTTAACTCTCCAAGGATTGACCTTTGATAATGGGAAACAGCAGGCAGAAAGGAGCTAGACAGATAAATTTCCTCTCCCTCTCTGCTCCAATGAACTGCTCCCTCTATCCTATCTAGAGATATCACACATGGGCAAGCATATGCACTTGTTAAACAGCAGCTGTGTCTCTTTGAGACTCATCATGACACAGCTGTGTCTCTTTGAGACTCATCATGACACAGCTGCCAGCATGGTAATCCAATCACCTTAGCTATGCTTCTCATAGACTTCTTGCTTCTCATCTCTTTTCCCTCTCACTGTTCTGAGATTGTACCTCCAAATAAAGCCTCACTTAATCCCTGGTCAGGCTCTCATTTCTAGAGAACCCAGACTGCTATAGCAACAAAATCAAAAAAGAAGTAAAGGAAAGAACCTTGGATTAGGAAATAAGACACATCAGTTCTAATCTTGCTATAATTGGCTCTGTTATTAATTAGCTATTTGACCTTGAACAGCAAACATTCTGAAATCTGTAAAATGGGATTGATATTAGAGAAGAGGGACTAGGCTAAATGACAGCTGGATTCCTCCCAGCTCCAGTGCTTTATGATTCTTAGTAATTAAAAAGCCCAAAGCCTCAAATAACTCATTAGAAGACGGGTCTTTGTGAAAACCATGGAGTCCTATATATCCCAATTCATTTGACCACATCTGTAGTTTGAATTAGCCTAATGAAATCTATCTATAACTGAATCTTGGCTCTGAAACATTTTCATTATCATCAGTAGCCAATGCTATTTGATTTGTGGCAGTATATTCTGCAACTTAACCAAATGTCACAAATCCAATAAAACCAGGCCACAGAAGGACATATAAGAGCTATAAGACCACATCTGTCCTGAGGAGAAGTTATAAATACAAGAACATTTTTAAAAATTGAGTATTGAGTAGTATTAAGTGAAGGAAGCCAGTCACCAAGATACAATTTCATTTATATTGCCAATGCCCAGCTTTGGCAAATCTATAGAGACAGAAAATGGATTTGTGGTTTGTCTAGGACTGGGAAGTGGGGAAATGTGGAGGGACTGCTAATGGGTATAAGGTTTTTTGGGGGGGTCATGAAAATGTTCTAAAATTAGACTGTGGTGATGGCTGTACAACTCTATGACTACACTAAACACCACTGAATTATGTACTTTAAATGAGTGAATTGTGTGATATGTGAGTTATATCTCAATAAAACTGTTTTAAAAAGTAACAGTTGTTCACAACAGCAAAAACATGGAACCAACCATGCTGCCCATGGAAAAAGGACTGGATTTTTAAAAATGTGGTACATATACACGGTGGAATATTACACAGCCATAAAGAAGGACAAAATTGCCAGGCTCGGTGGCTCAGCCTGTAATCCCATGCTTTGGGAGGCCAAGGTGAGTGAATTGCCTGAGCCCGCGGGTTTGAGACCTGCCTGGGCAATTTGGCGAGACCCCATCTCTACAATAAATAAAAAAAAAATTAGCCGGGTGTGGTAGCGTGTGCCTTTAATTCCAGCTACTTGGAAGGCTGAGGCGGAAGGATCGCCGGAGCCTAGCAGATCGAGGCTGTGGTGGCCAGGAGTGTGCCACTGCACTCCAATCTGGGCGACAGAGTGAGACTCCAACACACACACACACACACAAAAAAAAGGACAAAATTATGAACTTCACAGCAACTTGGATGGACTTAGAGTCTATAACACTGAGTGATCTATCACAGAAACAAAGAACTGAGTATCACATGTTCTCACTCATAAGCAGACCTTGAACAATTATCATAATACTATTAAGAAAAGCATTGGCAGTAGTGGGAAACTGCTGGGGGGTTGGGGAGGGGGTGGGATTGGCAGTAGTGGGAATCTGCCAGGGGAGGGGGAGGCACACCTCATCAACAAGGGTACCTGCATAATGAACATTTGTATACCTAACCCTGAATTGTACCCCACATCTTTACAATGAAAAATTAGTTTTTTAAAAAAGTAATAGTGCTGTTTTATTGTGGGGAGTGAACTGGCTCAGGGATTAAAAACATGTGAGGGGGAGGCTGAGGCGAGTGGATTGCCTGAGTCCGCAGGTTCGAGACCCGCCTGGGCAACTTGGCGAGACCTCATCTCTACAATAAATCAAAAAATTAGACGGGCGTGGTAGCGCATGCCTGTAGTTCCAGCTACTTGGAAGGCTGAGGCGGAAGGATCTCCTGAGCCCAGGAAGTTGAGGCTGTGATGTGCTGTGATCATGCCACAGTGACAGAGTGAGACCCTAACTCCAAAAAAAAAATGCGAGCTATTTATCATTTACAGAATACTTTTATTTGCATATTATTATTTTGTCTTCCTGATTCCTGATATTATTATTTGGTATTACTCTACTGAAGTATTTTCTCTGCAAAACAGATTAAGACACAGCCGTCTCCTCAAAACCCTGCGATGTTTCCCTGCATCTCAGCTTAAAAGTCCAAGTCCCTACAACGAGGCTGCCCGTTCTCCCGGAGGTGCTCACTCTCCCCCAGACGCTCCCTGCCCACCTCTGAAGGGGAACAACATTCACACTGTGCGAACTGCTCCTTAGTTCACGGTCGCCAGGACCAGTGAAGCTGGATGGTCTGGAGCACGTGCTCTGGGCCTCACGGTCCAGTTCCCTGACTTTGGGGTCTCACCTCCCTTCTGCCGTACAGGACCCTGGGGCTGTCCTCCTGGGATAGGCCCCACCAGGTCCTTTCTCTGTGTTGAGATGTTCAACTCGCTAATGTTTTGCTAAGAGGCTTTGCGCGCATCCCAGGAGGGATATCCATCCATGGCTGCATTATGTGCAACAGCTTTGTCTGGATTTGGGATCAGAGCAATGCCGGCCTCATGGAGAGCTGAGACGTGGTCGCTCCCCTTCCACTTCTCAGACGAGATTGTGCAGAACGAGTGTTGCCATGTTGCTTCAATGTTTGGAGTATTTACTGGCGACATACTTTGGGCTTAGCACTTTCTTTGTGGAAGGCGTTTCCAACCAACTTCTTTCTAGACTTTTTTTTTGAGTTGTAGTCTCACTCTGTCGCCCAGACTGGAGTGCAGTGGCCGCCCCCCGCCACCGCGGCCTCAGCCTGCTGGGCTCCGGCGATCCTTCCGCCTCAGCCTTCCAAGTCGCTGGAACTACAGGCGTGTGCTACCACGCTCAGCTAATTTTTTATTTTTTTTTTTTTTTTTTTTTTTTTTGAGTCGGGGTCTGTTACACAGGCTGGAGTGCAGTGGCATGTTCATGACTACCACAGCCTCGACCTTCTGAGCTCAGGCGATCCTTCCGCTTCAGCCTTCCAAATAGCTGGAACTACAGGTATGCACCACCACGCTCAGCTAGTTTTTGATTTAATGAAGAGACGAGGTCTCGCCAAGTTGCCTAGGCTGGTCTCAAACCCCTGGGCTCAAGCAATCCTCTCGCCTCCACCTCTCAAAGTGCTGGGTTTACAGGTGTGAGCCACCACATCCGGTGTATCTATCTTAATTAATTTAATATTTTTCTATTGTTAAGCGTCATGATAATTCTAATGTCTCCCATTTATTAAAAACACATTTATTCGTCTGGCAAATCTAGGTTAAATCAACTGTCTGCTTACTTCATTCATGTAACCACACAAATAAAAACAGCCTGAGAATAAAACACAAACATGCTTACTATTCTTTCTCATTTTAAACTCACAACCACTGCCCTCAAGCAGGCCCTTCCTATTTCCTGGTAAGCTTATTACAAATTCCCAGGTTTGTTCACTTTTTTCTAGGCAATTATTTCACCTTTCCTCTGCTCATGACACCATGACCTTCTTCCCAAACTCAGCTGGCTCTACAGTAAGTCCCCTATATACAAACCTTTGCGTCGCAAACTTTCAAAGATGCAAACATGTGTTTGCATGTCCAATCACATGTTAGTTCACGTGTCTGGCGTGCATGGTCACACGTGTGCATCCCTATAACTGGTTGTGCTTTTGTGTACTTTACTGCACAGTGCTATATAAAGAATAGCAGTACGGTACAGTACTGCACAGACGTCACTGAATCATCTCTCGAGAGGGTCGTTAGAAGTGAATCCGGCAAGGAGTGAGAACCTGTGCCACCAACATCAGGCACGTGTGAAACTGCACCTTGCCCTCCGCCTCCTGTTGGGACAAGCCTTCAGCTCTGCCGTCTCCCACCTCCAGTCAGCGACTCTTCCTGCCTGTTCACTCGATGCCAGCCCCTGTATGCTAGCTGTTGTACTGTACTGCACTACTGTGCTTTTCAAGGTATTGTAAGATTAAAAATGTTTTATTTTTCGTGTTTTTTATGTATTACTGATGTGAAAAGTATTATAAACTCATTACAGCACTGTATAGCCCAACATGCTAGTTGGGGACCTAAGTTAACTTTGTTGGACTTATGAATGTGCCCTCAGAATGGAACTCGTTTGGATGTAGGGGACTGTACTGTCAAAACACAGAGCCAGGTGCGGTGGCTCATGCCTGTAATCCCAGCACCTTGGGAGGCGGAGGAGAGAGGATTGCCTGAGCCCACAAGTTAAGACCAGCCCAGGCAACTTGATGAGACCTTTTCTCTACAATAAATCAAAAAGTCAGCCGGGCATGGTGGCACATGCCCGTAGTTCCAGTTACTTAGAAGGCTGAGGAGGAAGGATCGCCTGAGCCCAGCAGGTCGAGGTTGTGATGGCTGTGAGAATGCCATTGCACTCCAGTCTGGGCAGCAGAGTGAGACTCCTACTCAACGCCCCCCCGCCAAAAAAACAAAAAACAACAGCAAAAAAAAAAAACCACATTCAGAATCCAGCACTTTATCACCACCTCCACTGTCTAATCTGTTTGGTATTAATTGTATGCACTGCTTAACTAGTCTCTCGGCTTCTCCCCTTACCTCCTATGGCCTCTGCTCTACACAATAAACAGTAAATTTTTTTTAAGTTGGGGTCTCTGTCACCTAGGATGCAGTGCAGTGGCATGATCACAGCTCACCACAGCCTCAAACTCCTGGGCTCAGGCAATCCTCTTGCCTTAGCCTCCCAAAGTGATGGGATTATAGGTATGAACCACTGTACCCGGCCAATAGTGAATCTTCTAAAGTGTCACACAATGTCACTCCTGTGCTCAAAACTCAACGGCTTTCAAGCTTACTCACACTGAAGCTAAAGTCTTTACCATGACCTATCACGCTCTACCTGCATTTCTACTAAGTTCCCATCATGATACTAGTGCTGCTGATCTGAGGACCTCATTTTTTTGTTTGAGTTGGAGTCTCACTCCACCACCCAGGATGGAGTGCAGTGGCACGCTCATGGCCACCCCAGTGTCAACGTGCTGGATTCCGGCGATCCTTCCTCCTCAGCCTTCCAAGTAGCTACCACATCCAGCTAATTTTTTCAATTTATTGTAGAGATGAGGTCTCGCCAAGTTGCCCAGGCTGTGCTCGAACTGGTGGGCTCAGGCAATCCCTTCACCTCAGCCTCCCAAAGTGCTGGGATTACAGGCTTGAGCCACTGCGCCTGGCTGAAGACCTCATTTTGAAGAGCAAGAATCTGGAATAAACTACCATTTCCCAACTAACCTCTTTTTTCCTAGTTTATTCCCCTTCAACTACATTGGCATCTGCTCACCTCATGACCTTTGCAACGGCTTTTCGGTCTGCTTGGAATGTACGTCCCTGAGAGTCTACAAGCTCATTTCCTTACTTCCTTAAGGTGTTTGCTAAAACATGACCTATCAGCAGTCCCTATCCAGGTATACTGAATCTTCTTTTCTTTGAGTCAGAGTCTCACTCTGCCATCCAGGCTAGAGTGCAGAGGCATGCTTACGGCCACCACAGCCTCGACCTGTTGGGCTCAAGCGATCTTTCCATCTCAGCCTTCCAAGTACCTGGAACAACAGGTGTGCTAAGACTTTTAATTTATTGTAGAGATGAGGTCTCACCAAGTTGCCCAGGCTGGTCTCAAACCCCTAGGCTCAGGCAATCCTCTCACCTTGGCCTG
>CAUYQG010240239.1:0-38793 GCA_963574415.1 Tarsius wallacei | reverse complement strand
TCGGACCGGGGGTCCCTGAGCCTCGGACCAATGCGTCTAGCTGTGGGCAGTGGGGTAGGGGAAGGAGGGCAAGAGACTTTTTGGGGAACTCACATTCGGAGAATCTCACAGTTCCGCCTGTGTTGCCGCCATCTTGACCCTCTCAAATAGTTTCTTTTAAATTTATTTCTTGTTTTCAGTTTAAAAATTGATCCATATCCTTACAACTTTAGGCAAAATAATGTTGTATCTAAAATACACAATCTATGACTTGTATTTACATTTCTGCTTTCCTAACAAAGTCATTTTCAAATCTTTGATTTCCTTTTCATCTCACCATCTCACTGTGTGCATATTTTGCATGGTCGAGGCAGGATTATGTATAACCATCCATAAATAGAATCTACAGCTACATGTTCATCAAAACTCTGTGGCTTGCCAAAGATATGAGAAGGTGTAAGGTCTGTTTCTAGTGAGAATTCTGTAAACTTCTTATACCAGAAAATAAGTAGATATATTTTATTAAACTTTGCAGTTAAAAAAATAACATTAATATCCTGCAGTGTTATTTTAGAATAAAACATAGATTAATCAAAACTTTTCAAAAAGCAGTTACCTCTATGTGATTATAGTGTTCTTGGTTCATACTGTTTTAAGTGCCTTGCAAACATTTGCTTGTAATCCTGGCAGTGGGCTTGTAAGACCCATTAAGTAAGATGAACTTGCTATGTATTACAAAGCAACCAAGACATAGGGTGAAATGATTTGCCCTAGGATGTGTAACCTGTAAATAAATAAGTGCAACCCTCCAGATCTCATCAATATTTGAGTGCCTGACCTCCCATACTTTTACGTGACTTTGGTGTGGCAAATTATTTCCTCTTATTACCATGAGACCTCAAATGAAGAAAATGTATCTACCTCTTCTAGGAAGCATTCCTTCCTCTCTTTTGGCTGTGATCACAGCATTTCTTCATTTTTTTTTGTACTTATGAATGTAAATTATGTTATATGGACTTGCCTTATTTAGGAATATTATAAGATGACCAAAACTTTAAGGATTTTCCTTGTTCCAAGTTCTACTGAAAGATCCTTGACACTGGACATAATATAATACTTGTTTCCTCTATTTCCTCTGGCACCTCGTTCAGGGCTGCAGGATGTATATAGTGAAGGTCTAATACTGAACTATTCTAAAGAACATATACTTGATTCAGGATTGTATATTGGAAAGAGCAATTGACTAGCATTTGTACGTCTTTAGCCAAATCAACCTCTCCCTCTGAACATTGGTTCCTTTCTATTACAATAAAAGAACTAAAGTATTTTATATCTAAGGTTTTGTCCAGCTTTAGAAGTCTAAGAACCCCATTGATTTCTTATTTTTTTAATGTTATAGAATCAGTATAACAGTTGTAATACACATGAACTCTGAAGTTGGATAGACTTAGAGGAACAATTCTATCACTCTATAGTTATATAATCTTGGGAAAACAATTTGATCTCCCCCAACCTCTATTTTTTTGTTTGTAAAATGGACATAATAATACTTTTCTCACAAATTCATTGTGAGATAATACATGCAAAGCACTTTTACAGTTGATACCACATAAAAATAACTAAATAAAAGTTAACTGTTACCATAAGCTATATTTAGTGTCAGTCCTTGGCAAAATTGTAATAAGCAAAGCTAAAGATTAGCATTTCCCTTTCCCCCTTTTTGTGCTTTCCAGTTTTGTTATTGTCTCTGTAGTTATTCTCGCTTTATCCACCACACCCATGTAGGTGGTACTGAGTTGTTTATGGAGGGCTTTTGTAGGGAGTTCAATAATTGCACAATACGGCAACATTTCTGTCTCTATCTGAGCTAGTGATGTATATACGATGCTAATATTTTAAAATATTTGAGTCCGTAAATTTACATTTCCTGCTGAAGAAAGTTTCCCTGGTAATTAATACTGAATGTCTGATTTCAGGAACCATGCCTCAAGAGAGTTTTTCTGCATACAATGTGCATTAGTTATTAGGAACTGCCTGGCATTCATTTATAAAGCTGATCACAGGCCTGTTTTCTATCACTTACAGAATGTTCATAATAATTGCACGAGTTCAGACAGACTACATCTCCCCATGAAGCTACACATTTTTAGAGAAAGAAATATTTATCTTTATTACATGACAGCTCATGTGCTCACATCCATCATTTTTTTGAGTGTAGCTTATTTGCAGCCTGGTGGGAGTTATGTAATCTGACACTAAAATTTCAACAAAGAAATGACAGGGAATTAAGAGAGGGGTGCACAGCTCACCTTTCCACAATCTGTTGTGTTAATAGAAGTGAGATCTCAGATTAGTGGCAGATTCTTCTCCCCATTCCAAGTACCATTATTATGCTGTTCTATTTAAATCATTAATAATCCTCTCTCTTTCAACACACACATGAAATGGGACATGATAAGTATACGACAAACATTATTAATTCCCCTAAAGTCTAGCCTATGGTGTCTGTTTGGATGGTAGCATTTGAATTAGTTGCATGGGCCTCAGAGATTCTGATGTTTTGAGTATGGCCTGAGTATTGGGATGTTTAAAAGCTTTTCCCGCAATTCTACTCTGCAACAAAATTGGAGAATCACTGTTCTAGATGCCTCCCTATAGCAAATGGGCATCGAATAACTATGTATGTCAGGAGCTTGTAACATTGTGTGAGACAGGAGAACTGGGCAGTGAATTTTTCCTAGAAGGAAAATGATAGATATGAAGTGAGCGACAGCTAATTTTCCCAGCCCATCAGGGAGTGTCTTGGCTAAAGGTTATTCTGGACTTCACTGTATATTCTGGAAAATATTTCCCCTATTCTCTACTAACTCCAAACACCCCCCCCCCCCAACAAACACACAAATAAGCACATAAAAATACCATTTTAAGCATGGAGGAACTATTTTTTTAATCAACTCTTAATTGATGGGGAAGCTAATTTTAGGTTAACATCAGGAAATTCTTAATAGAAATGAAGTCACCAAAGCACAAGATCCTTCAGAGCAGGCCATAGAGTAGAAGAGAAAACAGACTACTTTGCTTAGTCCTAGAGGAAGCCAAGGAAATCTATCAGCTAATTTTATGCAGATGAGCAACAGCTGGCAAGGGCATTACTGTACTTATCTGGCTGCTTCCCTAGGTCACAGCCCAGTCACCAGTGACTGCAACAGAAGAGGGACCATAGAGAAGTCTGCCTGAACATCTGATGGGCACAGAAAAAAAAAAAAATAGCTGTGTTGTACACTTGAAGGAATCAAAGTAGACGAACCATAGACAAACTGAATACTTTACCATTAACTCAGAACTGTGCTATGTCCATGCTGCAAGCAATAATTTCTGCCAAAGAGGTTAGATAGTTGTAGAACATCTCCATCTTTTTTTAAACAGTCTATTATGTGTGATTCTGTTATTCGTTGAATTTTTCTAAATTCATCTTGGACTAATTTTTATTTTTATCCAGTCTCCTCTCTTGGAAATAATAATTTAATAATTCTACTCTGTCCTAAAACTACTTACCAGAATGATCAAACCTCTGGGTTAAAGGGAGCCTAATTTGTGGTCTTGGAGATCAGTGATTCTCGGACTTTGATGTGCATATAAATCACCTGGGCCTTTGTTAAGTGCTTCTCAAAGTGTGGTCCAGAGATTAACAGCATCAGCATCACTTGAGAGCTTGTTAGAGCTACAGTATCAAAGTCCTAGACTGAACTATTGAATCTGAATCTGCATCGTTAACCAGATCCCCGAGTGATTCAAATTCACATTCACATGAAAAGTTAGAAAACATGTAGCTATATCAGGATTAGTTGTGGGATGAAGAATCTCCCTAGGCCTTCTATTTCAGACTCTGGTGAACAGTTTTGTGCATTCATCCTTTCCAAGCTTGTTCAGTTTAACGTACTTCACTAAACTATCACTAAGTATTTGCCATGTTTTAATCACTGTGGATATAGTAGAGTAATTAGTAAAACATTCTCTGTTCATGAACCTTTGTTTTACTCCTTCATGCTTGGGAATACTAGAGTCCCACTTTTTAAAATCTCTTCCAATGTTGTAATATGGAGGAACTAAGGCCCAATCTACATTTGATTTTAAATGTCAGCAAGAAAAGCTAGATTACAGAAATAGCTTCCTAACTGGGTCTCCCTAATTCTAAACTTGCTCCTTCCAATCATTTATCCATACAGCAGCCTCATGATCTTTTGACATGTCTCACCATTCCCTCCTTGCTTTCTAGTTAATCTAGTCATACCAGCCTTCTTTCAGTTTCTTGAAAGCAGAAAGCTCTGTCATGCCATAGTGACCTCATATATGCTCTCCCCTTATTGTGGACTGTTCTTCTCATAACGTGGTTAACTTTCATTATTTCTTCAGAACTCATCTTAAGTGGAAATTCTTCAGAGAAGCTTTCCTCTGATCACTTTATTTCAATCTTCATAAAAAGCTCTTCTTGTTATCAAACTGTATTTCACTTCTTTATATTTTCTTTGTTAGCTTATACAATTGTACATTTGTGGTCATTTATTGTCTTCCATACCATAATCTAAGTTCCATGAGGATATAAACTTTTTTTGTTCTTTATTATTGATGCCTTAGGTGCAGAGTAGCATTTGGCACATGCTCAGTAAATATTTGTTGAATGCAATGTATGTCTTCTCTCACCAGTCTGTCTAATTATACTTTTCCAGCTACTCTTCAACACATTGTTTTGCTTTATTTATAACAATTCTCATTAGCTGAGCCTATCTTGCTGATTAATGCATTTATTTATATATTATTTTCTGTCTCTTGTAACTGGAATATAAATTTCATGACAATGCAGAATCTGAAGCAAATTGCCTGAGTTTGAATCTAGCTTTGCCACTTACTGCATATGTACCCATGAGAAAGGCACTTAAGCCAGCTCCCGTGCCTCATTAGTAAATTCATGGTAGTAACTGTCTTTACCGCATAGGGATGTTGAGAGGATGAATTGAAAGATTATATATAAACCACCATAGCAGAAGGACCACATATAGTAAGCCTTATATGAGTGATAACTGTTGTAATTATGGTGGTCATTACTAGTCATCTCTGTTTTCGTAGCAAATATATCAGCACCAGGCCCATAGTAGGTATTTCATAAATATATTTTGAATATTATAAGGGAAGTTTTATGCTTCATTACCCATTAAAATGATATTTTATTTGGTTTATATTTGGCTGTTGAGGAACAGTGCTCATTTACCAAGTATCATAGAAGTTATCTGTTTATCTGCTGTGATGTACCTTATATACATCTCCCACTATGACTATGGATGGGAGGGAAGTAAGTTAGCTTGTGCTGCTCTACTTCTGGATTGGGGGAGAGAGGGAGACGTCCTAAAATCTACTCCAGTCCCTTAATCAATGTGACTCTAAATGTCGTGCTCTTAAAACAGCGCTTCAGTGAAACTCTTCAGGACATATCCCACCCCCCATTTGGCCCATGACTAATATAAAGTTTAAATTGATTTTGGTTTCATTGTGACAATAACTTTTGCCTGAGCAAGAAATGACTTCTAAGGATAGGATCGGTTGCTAATTTAAATTTTTTTTCCTACAAATGTTGAAACATTGAGACAAGTTTAGGCAGGGAGTTTCAAGCACTTAATTCAACCCTCTCTCCACATATATGAAATAGAAAAGCTTAGTGATTTATCATACTCTGTATTTTATTGTACTGTCATTTTTAGTATATTTAAGTTTGGTTAATACAATCTTGACAGCAGGGTGGAATGTAATTTAAATTTTAATATTTTCAGCTACAGCAATAGCAATGTATTATTTCTGCATAAAGAAAGATACCAGGTCTCTGACTGATGTAGTGGAGGAGACAAAATATGTCCTCGGGTTACTTTTTGAAAACAGAAGTGAAAAATCACCTCACCATGTCACTGATGTCATGACATAATAGACACTTTGAATTATTCACTAAGTTTATTAATGCCAAAGGTCTCGTCAAGTTTTGGATTATATATATTAGACATTTTAAATGGATTTTAAAGAGAATTATTTAATTTCAAAATTGATCTTTCAACATTAAAACCCCATTATTAGACAATCACTCAATAATACTTGAGTAGGTTAAATCATGACTTTCCAAATGTAAAATCCTGACTGTGAATAACTTATGAGGCTGATATTTTTACTGTTTCCTGATGACAGCCTTACAAAAGGGCCCTATTATACTGGTTTTGCAATATGAAGATGAAAATTTCAGTAGCATCAATTAGAGTTAAGTGAAAATGAGAGAACAAGAGACTATTTGACCTGGAAGTAAACATGTATGAGGCATAGTCTCAAGGTATAGGGCAATAATTGGTCTCTTTTCAGGTCTATGAATCAGACATCTAGTTATCCACAACTCACAGAAAAAATATACCCCTACATTATTTAGGCATGATATGATGGAAAGAGGGTCTCCTTTCCAAGACTCTACAGAAATGAACAATATTTTATTCAGTTTAAAGTAATTACTATGGATCAATAAACCAGTCCTTAATGTTGTCTCCACAATTTTGCCTGGTGCAGAATAGGTGCACAATTTGTACTTGTTGAATTGATAAACAAATGTCTTTTATTTTAAAAATTAAGATCACAGAGACTTTTACAGGAGTATTGGAGCTCTAAGACTCTTCTGAGGGACTGGGATATCTTTGGAACAAAGTTTGAAAGCCACTGGTGCAAATAACAATAAGAATGGAGATGAAACAAAGACCAGGTTGATGGTTCTAGTCCTCAATTACTCTTAATCCTCCAGCATCTTCTTTTCTCCACTAGCCCGCCATTTTAGTTGCTATTTCTAGGAGATGTTAGAGGAAATATTATTGAAGAAGACAAGATGAGGCAAAAGGTAGAGAG
Source organism: Tarsius wallacei (assembly GCA_963574415.1). NCBI lineage: Eukaryota > Metazoa > Chordata > Mammalia > Primates > Tarsiidae > Tarsius > Tarsius wallacei. The sequence goes on along the minus strand of CAUYQG010240239.1, from coordinate 31,893 downwards.
AAGTGTGAAAGCTACAGAGAATTGAGTTTCACACTCTGAAAGAAATGAAATGAGATGAAATCTTGTGAAAAGAAAAACAAAATAGTGCCATTCTGTTGTATTTTCTGGATCTCATTCCATGAACAAATTCTTACTGATATAATATTCTCTGGAATAAAGCACATTAGTTTAGGTAAAAGTAAGCATATCTTCTGTTTGAAGAGGGGAAATTGCATGCTGAGGAACCAACCATAAAGTATGGAAACCACAGCTTCCTATCTACCAGAAATAGCATTTTACATAACTGAGAAAAGATAATTGGCATGCATTTTTGAACCTCTTTTTAAAATGTGGATATGGGTCTAATATACAAATTGTCAGGATAGCCAGAGGATAGTGTCTGACAGCATTAGACTACAGAGCTTCTTCTACAATCTGCATTGAAGCATGTAGCTCTACTTAGAAATCAAACTGACACAACAGTTTCCCATGATGTACTTTAAACCCAGGTAACTGGATGCACTATTTAGTTAGGGCATAGTTTTAATAAGATATTTTCCGGCAAGACCAGCCTGAAGCAAAACTGAGAATAAAAGTAGTCTTGTTCTGTGTAACTTCTTTCAATTCCAGGTACCCCACTATCCTGGTCTCACAGGCTGTGGCTTGTAACTCCATTTCCACCACTGTCTCTCTGAGACAATCCTTCAGGATGTTCTGCTAAAATATTATGCCCAATATGCACTGCCTGTGCAAAATAGTGTGGTGTTTGTGCTAAATACAGAAAAGTACATTCATAAATTTTAAAAAATATATGCCTGATTCTATTTCCTGCTACCAGAGAAGAGAAAGGCTTATCGGTAAGGAAAAACTCTCAAAGGTACAATTATGAACAGAATAAATTATTCAAATGAAGAATAAAAGGTTAAATAACCATGAATGCACATATAAGAGCAGCATGAGGTATAAGAAGAGTAGGAGAATGACTAAAAATCAGAGTGAATATGGGTTTCTACTAAGGCCAAGATTAATAAAACGTCATTGAAAGGTATACTCCAAATAGGAGGAAAAGCAAGGGATTGATGCTTAAAGCTGACAGAGAAAGAGTGGAAATGACTTTTGCTCCTACTATATTTAATCTTCTTTGTTTCTGAGAGTGGACCTCATAGAATGAGTAGTAGACACGGGTTAAAAGAGGATTAAATTTCTTTTTTCCAAATCTTTTAAGTGTAATTAGCAAATACAAATTATATATAATTAAAGTATACAGCATTTCAATGTTTTGATATATGTATACATTGTAAAATGATTACTACCACCAAGCTAATTAACAAATCAATCACCTCATGTAGATAACAATCTTATCATGTGAGAATATGTATGGTCTATTTTCTTACCAAATTCTAGTTTGCAATACAGTGCTATTAACTATAGTCACCATATTGTACATTAGATCTCCAGAATTTACTTATCCTGCTTACCTGAACCTTCCTACCCCTTGACCAGCATCTTCCCATTCTTTCAATTTTTAGCACCTAGCAACCACCATTCTACTCTCTGCTTCTATGAGATTGACTTTTTTAGATTCCATGAATAGTGAGATCAGGGAATATTTTTCTCTCTGTTTTTGCTTATTTCACTTAGCAAAATGTCGTCCAGGTTCTTCTGTGTTGTAGCAAATAGGATTTCCTTCTTTTAAAAGTAAGGATAAAATTCCATGGGGTGTATGTGTTATGTATGATTGTTTTCTTTGCTGTGCAGAAGCTTTTCAATTTCATATTTTACTTTTGTTGCCTGTGCTTTTGGGATTATGTACGAAAAATCAATGTTAAGAGGCTATTTCCCCATGTTTTCTTTCTTTTTTTTTTCCAGACCAAAAAAGAAAGAGACTTTTTATTAGCAGTGTTACAGGCAATGCATTGTGTGAGCTGACCCTGTGTACAATCCACCCATGGCATGACGGACACACCAGTAGTGAATCTGTTTATTGTATACAGTGCAGAAACAGGATCACTCTGAGTCAAACGGAAGATGAGAAATCACTTTACAAAAAAAGTAGGTAAAAATAATACTTATTTTTATACTTTAAAAAGGGCCAGCCCTTGAACACGAAGCATGGGAAGACCCAAGGACACGCCCGCGAGCGCCTCCTGCTGTAATGCCGGCCGCGGGGCCAGGCAGCCCTGTCTTTTAAGCTTACCTGAAGCATCCCGGTGTATTTCTGTTGTGAGATCTGTTGTAAGATCTTCCTTTCTACCACTTCCCATCTCTCAAGCACATCAGCCTCAACCTCTGCCAACCTCCCTGGTCCCGAGTGTGAGGACAGAGTCTTCCCTTTGTCAGGTCAAATACGAGCACAGGAAAAATGAAGAAACCCAACATCAGAACCCAAAGTCAGAGGAAAGTGGGGCCAGGCGACAGAGAAAGGCATGCCGGTTCCCTCGAATTCTGCTTTGATAAATATTAACGTGTGATCAGTTAGCAAAATATTTAACCCAGCTAGCAAAATTAACACCATCATTTCAATAGTCACTCTTTTGTGCATAGTTAATATTGCAGGATGAAATTCACATTTTAGAAAGCAGATTTGAAAAACAGTTTGCCAGGAAGTATGCCCCCCAGCAGGGCCAGCCCAGGATACGATGGGAGGCCCCAAAGCTGTGTCTGCCTGGAGCACTAGATGATCTGGTAGTCAGCGTGACTTTTCTTCCTGCCTGAGAGGTAGGCGATGAGGACAATGAGGACCAGCCTCTCCAGGGCGCTGCCTATGGCGGTGGGAATCAGCATGTTGTTCTCGTCCAGCAGGCACTCCTCCATAGCCCTGAACTTGTTGCCATCCACTTTGAAAGCCTGCACCCACACTGGGAAGATTTTGACTGAGAAGACCTGCATGACGTCCACGTTCTCCTTGGTGTTGAACTTGCAAGAGTTGCCCACAGTGGACTGCAGCACCGTCAGCGCATTGTTGGTAGCCCTAAAGGTGGGGTCACTGGCATCGGGAAGAGCTGTGTTCAACTGGATTCCTTGCCGGAGGAGCCAGCTAGAACTCGCATTCATTCCAAACTGGAAGACCAGGACAGTGACGTCTTCACTCCACAGCAGTAGGGTCATCAAGCAGGCACTGCAGCTCTTGCTGTCCAAGGTCTTGTTTGGGTTGATGTTGAACACTCTTGTCACGGTCGTGTTGTCCTTCCTCTCGTAGGTGAGGTAGGTGAGATTCAGCTGCAGGTCTATGCTGGCCAGCAGGCAGGTCCCGTTGGTGCCCATCATGTTGTACTTGTCCACAGTGGGGCTCTCAGGTGCTGAAGGGTGAGGGTGGGGCCCTGAGAAGGCATGGGTGGAGCAGTGGTTGGGAAGGTCAGTCTTGCTAACAGTGTGTCTCTCCCTTACCGAAGCTGTTGCTTGGAAGGTAGACCTGGACGGTGACACTGTGGAATGTGATGAGCATGTTGATCTTGTGGACCTGGGTGCCACTAACACATCTGTATTTTTTTATAAATGTCTGCTTTGATATCGGTTATGGATTCCACAGTCTTGATTTCTTTGGAGCTTGAATTGGGAAATATATATGTGTCTGACAAGTTATAAACAAAACTCATGAACTGGATGCTATAATGTGTTTCATTTCTTGCAAAATTGAAGGTCAGCATATGTCCTCTTCCAAAAGCAATCACAAGATGGGGATCAGAAGTGTTCTCTTTACCACAAGAACTGCTGTTCTGCACGTCTGTGTTGATGGCAGGTCAAAGGTCATATTATTAGAGCCACTCTTAGCGTCGTAATCCATGAAGAAGGCAGCAGAGAAGTCGGTCATCACACAAGCTGTCGGGTTCCATTTTTAACCATAAACACAGTGGAGGCATGATGCATGCGAGTAGCAGCAAGTGCAGCAGTGGCTGGGGGCCACTGGGGACCACCATGGCTCCAGGCAGCCAGGAAGGTGAGGGGAGCCAGGCGCAGTGGTGGTTGGGCTGGGAGCTGGGCGGGGTGCTAGGCGCACATGCCGAGGCCCCAAGTAGGGGGAGGCAGCGTCTGAGGGCTCCATAGGCCCAGCCACTGCAACGCCGGCGTGAAGGAGACTCTGCAGGGGCAGCACCTGTCACCCATGTTTTCCTCTAATAGTTTTAGTGTTTTAGATCTTACATTTAAGTCTTTAATCCACTTGACTTGTTATCTGCGATTGGTGGGGCGTAAGGGCACAATTTTATTGTTTTTCACGTGGATATCTAGTTTTCCTAATCTCATTTATTGAAAAGACTGTTTTTCCATTGTGTTTTTGGCACTTTTTGAAGGCTCGATTGACTATAAGTGGGTGGGTTTATTTCTGGGCTCTCAGTTATCTTTTATTGGTATATGTCTGGTTTATGTCAGTGCCATCCTGTTTAATTTCAGTAGCATTGTAGTGGGTTTTAAAATCAGGTAGCATAATGCCTACTGCTTTTTCTTTGTGTTCAAGATTATTTTGGCTATTTAGGATCTTTTGTGATTCCATATCAATTCTTGAATTTTTTTTTATTTCTGTAAAAGTTGGCATTGAAATTTTGATTGAAATTGCATTGACTCTATAAATTTACTTGGATAATATGGACACTTTAAGAAATACATTACACCATAAACATGGAACATCTTTCCATTTACTTGTGTTTTCTTCAATTTCTTTCATTGATGTTTTATAATTTTCAGTGTACAGGTCTTTCTTGGTTACATTTATTCCTAAGTACTTTGCTCTTTTTGATTTATTGCAAATGAGATAGATTTCTTGATTTATTTTTTGAATAGTTCATTGTTCCTTATCAAAACATAAGTTATATGTTGATTTTGTATCCTGTAAATTTTTTGATTTAGGAAATTAGTTCTAACAGATTTTTGAAGGAGTCTTGAGGGTTTTCTACATTTAAGAGCATGCCATATGTAAACAAAGACAATTGTCCTTTTCCTTCTGATTTGAATGGCATTAATTTCTTTTTCTTACCTAATTGCTCTGGTTAAGACTTCCAGGATTACACTGAATAGAAGTGTGCATTCTTGTCTTGATTCTAATCTTGGAAAAAAGCTTTCAACTTTTCAATGTTTAGTATTGTGTTGTCTGTGGATTTGTCATATATGCCTTTATTATATTGAAGTAATTTCCTTTAAAATTTATTTGTTGACAGTTTTTACCATGAAAGTATGTCGATTTTTTTGGGGGGATGTGTTTTGTGCATTTACTGAAATGATCGTGTGATTTTAATTTTTATTCTGCTAGTGTGATATATCATGTTCATTAATTGGCATATGTTAAATTATACTTGAATTCCAAGGATGAAATCTACTTAGTTATGGCTTATGATCTTTTTAATGTGCTACTTTCTTTGTTGCAAGTATTTTCTGAGGATTTTTACGTACATGTTCATTAGAAATATTAGCCTCTGATTTTCTTTTCTTATATTTATTTTACTATGGCTTTGGTATCAAGGTAATGCTGGCCTTATAAAACAAGTTGGGAAGTGTTTTCTCCTTTTCCAGTTTTTTGAAAGTGTTTGAGAAGAATTGGTATTAATTCTTGTTAAAATGCTTGATAGAATGCACTAATGATATCATCATGTCCTGAACTTTTCACTGTTGTGAGGACTTTTAAAAAATATTTATTCATTCTCCTTACTCATGCTTTGCTTATTCTGATTTCCTGTTTTTTTCATGATTCAGTATTGATAAGATATAATTTAAAAAAATTATCCAATTCATCTAGGCTATCCAATTTGCTGACATATCATTGTTCATAGAAGTCTCAGGATTCTTTGTATTTCTATGGTATCTGTTTAAAAGTCACCTATTTCATTTACAATGTTATCTATTTGAATCTTCTTTCTTTTTTTTTCTTAGTCTAGCAAATAGGATTATCTTTTTATCTCTTAAAAAAACAACTTAGTTTCATTGATTTCTTCTATTGGTTTTTGAATATTTATTTCATTTATTTCTGTTCCAATTTTTATTTTTATTTTTCTGATAATTTTGGGCTTACTGTGTTTTTCTTTTCCTAGTTCTTTGAAGAATACAATTAGGTTGTTTATATTTATATGAGATTTATCTTTTTTCTTAATGTAGTAATTTATTGCTATAGACCTACCCCTATGTAAAATGTTTTGTTTTTCTTCTGTTATTCATTTTTAGTTTCATATTATTGTGATCAGAAAAGATACCTTGTATAATTTTAAACTTTTAAACTTGGTTATTGTTGTTGTTGTTTAACATATGGTAAGTCCAGGAGAATGTTTCATTTGCAGTAGAAAAGAATGTGTATTCAACTGCTGTGTCATGAAATGTTCTGTATATGACTGTTAGATCCATTTGGTCTAAAGTTTGTACAATTCCACCATCTCCCTATTGATTTTTCTGCCTGGATGATGTATCTATTAATTATTGGAAATGGAGTATTGAAAGCTCCTAGTATAATTTTATTGTTGTCTGTATATCCTTTCAGATCTGTTAATATTTTCTCTTTATTTTAGGTACTCTAATGCTGGGTGCATGTATATTTACAATTGCTTTATCATTATGATGAATTGTCCCCTTATTATATAATCACCTTTTTTGGCCTCTTGTGACAGTTTCTGACTTAAAGTCTATTTTGTCTGGTATAAAAATAGACACTTTCTCTCTTTAGTTACTATTTGCATAGAATATCTTTTTCTGTGCTTTTACTTTTTGCCTGTGTGTCTTCTTAAACATAAATTGAATCTCTTGTAAGCAGCTTAAAATTGGATCTTGTTTTTTCATCTCCTTAGCCACTTTATATCTTTTAATTTGATAATTCAATCCATTAACATTAAGAATAAATATTGAGGTGGGAGAAAGATCACAGTAGAGCCAGTTGCACTATGCAAGTCAGTTGGACTGTGCAAGTCCCAATGTGAGTGAGTGAGTGTATGGAAGATTTTGTGTACATGTCTGTAAGTAAGTGGGCATGTGAGTGGCTGAATGAGTGGGGTCTTGGAAGCAGTTTTCCTGGTGAAGCAGCTGATGCTGCAGCTGCTCTGCTTGGGCCCTAGTGCTTCCCAGGGCATAGAAGTCAAGTACTACATTTTTTTAAATCAGCAAAGCCCTTCCCAGGAAGAAGCTGCCGTGAGTGACTGCCAACTCCAGGCTCTGCCTCCCCACAGCAGCACCAGGCCGGACACAGGCAGCAAGGACTGCAGAGGGAGCACAGTGAGGGAGAACAGATGTAGAGTCCCACTGGAGAAGATGAGAGAGGCACCCTCCCACCATCTTGAAAACTGGGCAGGAAAGTGCTCCAGCTTGCTCACCATGCACCATGCAGACCTGATCTCTGTGACCAGCAGATTAACTACTCAGGGACTGATCATGACTCAGAAAGAATATCCCAAAAGCAAAAACTTTGGAGGGACAGGGTGAGTGCTAAGTCTCAGGTGCCTCACCCCTTACCTTAATTAGCCATGGGACAAGAGGTGTGACCAGAAAAGAATGAGGAAGACTCTCAAAGAGATCAGCAGTGAGTCTGGAGCTGACCCAATCCTCTCCTCCCTGGCAATCCTCTGAATGATTGACACACACGGCTGGGACTGAGTGAGAGGGGCAAACCCAGGTGGGGCCTGGACATCAGCCATAACAGGAAGACTCTACTCCAGGATGAGCCTGATTGGGGTGCCCCCCAAGCAGTATCTGGGGAAGAGACAATGCAACACCTTCCTGGACCATACAAGAGTGGGAGGGGAAGATTGAAGCCCCATGCACCCCCACCACATCCTCCTCCTTCCCCAGACCAGACACTGGGGAGATTGTGAATGAGGCTGCAGCTCCATAGGAGACAGCAGAAGGGCTTACCTGTGAGCTGCTCAGATGAACAATTATAGAACCTGCACAAAAGGGGAGGTGATTATTTTTTGCTTTGTTTAGTATTTTAATTTTTTCTTTGTGCGTGAATGTGTATGTGAACATTTGATTTGCATTCTTCCACTTTTTTCTTTTTCTTTTTTCTTTCTTTTGTTCTTTGTTTTCTGTTCATATGTGTATGTGAATGATTAAGTGTTTATCTTTCAGGGTTTTTCTGTTATTTTGTTTTGCTCTTCTCTTTTTTTAGTTTAATGTGTGTGTTAATGTATGTTTGAAGGTTTAACTTGAATTCCTTTTTTCTCCCCTTCTTTTCATTTTTTCTTCTCCTTTCATTTTGTGTTGGGTGTGAGTGTGTGTGTGTGTGTGTGTGTGTGTGTGTGTGTGTGATCAGGTTTCCTGTTTTTTGATTTTTTTGGTTTATTGTTTTGTTTTTTTTTTCAGTTTGGTTTGGTGTGTGTGTGTGTGCTCAACTGCTTTTTGCTATGGTTTCTGCTTTTGTTATTCCATTTTTATATTTTTTATTTTTTAATTTCTGTCCTTATTTCATTCTACTTTTCTCTGTTCTCATTGCTGATACTGTATCTTGTACTCAGGGGGATACACCCATGTGCCCATTGCATCATCATATAGAGTGGAGAGGGGGAGTAAGTCTCAGGGAACTAATACCACAATCAGTGAACATTGTGATTTGCAACTAGTTTCTGAATCCTAGCTCACCATCCTCAACCCTATTCAGCTCTCAAAACTACAAGAGAAAGCAAAGTTTGACACCCATGGCCCTATTTCAAACTAAAACAAATTCAGAGCCCTGATAAGGGAAGAAAAGAGGACTGAGCCAACATCAGAAGTGAAAGCTTCTTCCAGTGCCATTGAGTACTGGAAAATAAGAGAAAAGAAAGAGATCTATCACATATGAGGAAAAATCAATAGAAAAACACAGATAATTCCCAGTGTACCAAAGAAAAACCACCTGAAAAATCAGACATCAGAGCCCAAATAAAAGAAGTCACCAATGACTGTCCCCAGAATGCAACAGGGATTAGGGAATGGATGGAAAGAGTGAATAAGACTCAAGGAAGAAAAGATGCAATACTGAAAGAACTTGTAACAGAGATTTGGATCATCAAAAATTCATCCAGTAAGTAAATAACAAGATGATAAGCATGAAAAGCAGAATTACTCAGGCAGAAGAAAGAATTGCAGAACCTGAAGACCAAAACATGGGATCAAACCAATCTGTAAAAATCAAAGAAAGAAAACTCAGAAAGAAAGAACAAAGACTCCAAGGGATGTGTGATTATGTCAAGAGGCTGAACCTACACCTGGCTGGTATCCTAGAAGAAGAAAAGGAAATGGAAAATACATTGGAGAAAGTATTCCAGGAGGTTATCCAAGAAAACTTTCCTCATCTCAACATCCAAACATAAGAGATACAGAGAATCCCTGCAAGACATCAAATGAGAAGACCAAACCCTAGATACATAGGAACAAACCCTACACAATGTAGGAACAAAAGAAAAAATCTTAAAGGCAACAAGAAAGAAATGTCAGACTGAGGAAATCCAAACAGAATAACAGCAGACCTATCGGCAGAAACACTACAAGTTAGAAGGGGAGAGAGGTCAGGAAGATGGTGGCCAAGCAAGTTGGACTATGCAATTCTCGTGTGAGTGAGTGTATGGAAAAGTTTGTGTACATACTGGTGAGTGAGTGGGTGTGTGAGTGGCTGACGGAGTAAGGGCTAGTGAGCTAGGGACCAGGGCTCTCCTAGTGCAGCAGCTGGTGCCACAGCTGCTGGGCTTGGACACTAGAAAGTCCTGGGATTCAGAAGCCAAGCACCATTTTCTTTTTCTTTTCTTCTTCTTTTTTTAATCGCCAAACCCTCACTGGGAAGAAAATGCTGGGTGAGACTGTCTAAGTGGGGGCTCATGAGCAAGTGGACAGGCCCCTGGACAAACAGCTGGTGCTGCAGCTTCTCTGCTTTGTCCATGGCTCTTCCCAGGTTGCAGAAGCTGAGCACCATTATTTTTTTTTTAATGGACTAAAGCAGCGGGGAGAAAATGTCACCCAAGGCTCTCCCTCACCAGTGGAGTAGGAGGGACTGCCAGCTCCTGGCTTTGCCTCACCACTTCAGCGCCTGGAGGGCACTGGCAGCAGAAGCTGCAGAGGGAGTCCATAGGTAAAGTCCCACAGGAGAGGACAAGAGAGGCACCCCACCACCATCTTGAAGGTGGGACAGGAAAGTGCTCTGACTCGCTCACCATGGAGCAACAGACCCAATCTCTGTGACTGGTGGATCAACTACTCAGGGATTGATTGTGACCCAGAAGGAATATCCTGAAAGCACAAACTTCAGAGGGACCTGAGGAGTGCTGAGTTCCAGGTGCCTCACCCCCTACCCTGATCCAGCTGTGGAACAAAGAGTGTGGCCAGAAAAGGATGAGGAAGACCTCCAAGAGATCAGTGGTGAGTCCAGGGCTGACCAAAAACCCCTCCTCCCCAGCAATCCTCTGAATGTCAGATCCACACAGCTGGGCCACAACTGAGAGGGACAAACCCAGGCAGAGCCTGGACACATCAGTCACAATACGAGAATTCCCTTCCAGGATAAGCCTGGCTGGGACACCCCCCACACGAGTACATACCTGGGGAAGAGACAATTTTATACCTCCCCACTGGAGGAGATCTCCATGACCATATGAGAGTGGGAAGGGAGGACTGCAGCCCCATCCACCTTCACTGCCCCGCCTCCTTCCCTGCTTCTGAAACTGAGGAGAGTGAAAGAGGTGGCTCTGCGGGAGAGATCTGATTAGAGGAACAATTACAAAGCCTGCCACAAGAAGGCAGGGTTTTTTTTCAATTAAAAAAAATTAAAAAAATTTTTTTTGACTGATTGTTAGTTTATCTTTTTTTAAAATATTTTTCCTTTGTGCATGAATGTGTATGTGAGGGTTTGATCTGTTCTCCCCCAAATATTTCTCTTTCTTTTTCTGTTTCTTTCGTCTTTTATTTGTTGATTTCTGTTTATGTGTGTATGTGAATGATTGAGTGTTCATCTTACAATTTTGTTGTTTTTGTTGGGTTTTTTTTTAATTTGTTCTTCTGGGGTTTTTCATTTTCTTTTTCTTTTTCTTTTTTTTTTTTGAATTGGAGTCTCACTCCATCGCCCAGACTGGAGTGCAGTGGCCGCTCCTGGACACCACAGCCTCGACCCGCTGGGCTCCGGCGATCCTTCTGCCTCAGCCTTCCAAGTAGCTGGAACTCCAGGCGCGCGCTACCATGCCCGGTTAATTTTTTAAAATTATTGTAGAGACGAGGTCTCGCCAAGTTGCCCAGGCGAGTCTTGAACCCGCGGGCTCAGGCAATCCACTCACCTCAGCCTCCCAAGGCACGGGATTACAGGTTGAGCCACCAAGCTCGGCTCATTTTTTTTAATAGTTGAAGATGTGTGTCAATATATATGTGAGGGTTCAACCTGAATTCCATTCTACCCCCCAGGTTTTTCTATTTTTCTTCTCTATTCACTTTGTGCTAGGCATGTGTGTGTGTTTAGTTTTCTTATTTTTGTTGTTGTTTGTTTTGTTTCACGTTGTTGTTATTCCAGTTTGTTTTGGGGTGTGTGTGTGTGTGTGCATGTTCAATTGTTTTTGCATTGGTTTCTGCTTTGCATTGTCATATAGAGTGGTGGTGGGGAGTGGGACTCAGGGAAAACATACCACAATAAGTGAACATTGCAGTTTGGAAGTAGTTTCTGAATCTGAGCACCCTGTCCCCTACTTTATTAGAATTTCAAAACTACAAGAGAGAGTAAAGCTTCCCATCCACTATCCTATTTCAAAATAGAAAAAATCCAGAGCCCAGATCAGGGAAGAATAGAGGACTGAGCAAATATCAGAAAGAAAGGCCTCCTCCACTGACACTGAATAACAGAACCAAAGAGAAAAACAAGAGATCTGTTACAAATGAAAAACCAAAGAAAGACCTCAGGCAATTTCAAGTGTACCAAAGACAAAACAACTGAAGAGTCAGAACTTGGTGCCCATACAATGGAAGTCACCAATGACTGGCCTCAGAATATGACAGGGATTAGGGAATGGATGGAAAGAGTAAATAAGACTTAAGAAAAACAAGATGCAACACTGAAAGAACTTGTAACAGAGATTTTGGCAATAAAAAATTATATCCAGGAAATAAATAACAAGATGACAAGCATGGAAAGCAGAATCTTCTAGCTGTAGAAAGAATCTCAGAACCTGAAGAGCAGAACATGGATTTAACCTGATCTGTAAAAACATAAAAAGAAGACTCAGAAAGAAAGAATAAGGCCTATAAGAGATGTGCATTTCTATGAAGAGGCAGAACCTACACCTGATTGGTTATTCAGAAGAAGAAAGGGAAACGGAGAACAACTTGTAGCAAGTATTCCAGGAGGTAATCCAAGAAAACTTTCCCCATCTCACCAGAGATGTGACCAGCCAAGCAAAAGAGATACAGAGAACCCCCACAAGACATTCAATTGAGAAGACCAACCCCTAGACACATAATAATTTGCTTACACAAATAGGCACAAAAGAAAAAATCCTAAAGGCGGCAAGACAGAAGGATCAGACTACCTACTGGGGAAAACCAATCAGAATAGCAGCAGCCCTATTGGCGGAAGCACTACAAGCAAGAAAGGACTGGAGCCCTATATTCAATGTCCTCAAAGATCAAGAATTTCCTATCCATCCAAGCTCAGTCTCATCAGTGATACAGAATTAAATCGTTCCCAGACATCCAATCCCTAAGAGATTATGCAGCTTGCAGACCAGCTCTATAGGAGCCACTTAAAAAGATGTTAAACACAGAAGAAAGAAAAAAAAAAAAGAATGACCACACAATTCCCAAGAGAACAGCAGAGCACAGAATCAACAGAGAATACAGCACAAGAAACTTGAAAACACGCACATACATCAACCCCAAAGCCAAAAGAAAGCAAGCAAACAAAGAAAATTTTATGAAAACCTCAGGACAGCATTAAACAATCATATTTCAATAATTAGTCTGAATGTGAATGGACTAAATGCACCACTGAAAAGACACAGAATGGCAAACTGGATAAGATACCATGACCCAATTATCTGCTGCATCCAGGAAACTCATCTCACTATAAGGGATGCACACAGATTCAAACGTAAAGGATGGAGAACGAGTTTCCAGTTAAATGGATCACAAAAGAAGGCAGGAGTTGCAATCTTAATATCAGATAAAACAAGCTTTAAGCTATCAAAAATTTAAAAAGATGCAAAAGGACACTACATAACGATAAAAGGTTCAATCCATCAACAAGAAATGTCCATCCTAAACATATATGCAACAAACACAGGAACACCAGCATTTGTAAAGCAACTCTTGTAAGCTGAAAACGGATATTGACTCTAACACTATTATAGCAGGGTACTTGAATAACCCACTAACAACCCTAGATAGATCATCGAGGCAAAAAATCAACAAGGAGATCCAGAACCTAAACTAGACACTCAACCAAATGGACTTAATAGATACCTACAGATTATTCCACCCAACAACTACAGAATATACATTCTACTCATCACCACATGGAATGTACTCCAAGATCAATCACATCCTTGGCTTAAATCAAGCATAAACAAATTCCATAAGGCAAATCTCACCATGCAAACTCTCAGACCATAGTAGAATAAAAATAAATATCAACACCAACAACATTTCCCCAAAGCCCACAAAGACATGGACACAAAACAGAATAATGCTGAACAACTACTGGGTCAGCACTGAAATCAAAGCAGTAATTAAGATTCCTGGAAACAAATGAAAATGAAGAAACATCTTACCAAAACCTCTGTGATGTCATGAAAACAGTTCTAAGAGGGGCATTTATATCTCTATGAGCACACATCAAGAAAACAGGAAGATCACAAGTGGAGAGCCTAACAATTACTTAAGGGAGCTGGAAAGAGAATACCACAACCCAACTTTAGCAGAAGAATTCAAATCACCAAAATAAGAGCCCAAATACAGGACATAGAAGACAAAAATATCAAAGAAACATCAACAAAACAAAAAGCTGATTCGTTTAAAGAATTAACAAGATTGATGGGCCTCTAGCCAGAATGACCAAGAAAAAGAGAGAAAAAGCCCAAATAAACACAATCAGAACTACAAAAGATCAAATCACAACTGACCCCAAAGAAATATAAAAGATTATCAGAGATTACTATGTACACCTATATGGAAACAAACTTGATAACCTAAATGAAATGGAGGACTTTCTGACATCACACAACCTCCCCAGGTTGCAACAAGAAGACATTGAGACACTAAATAGACCAATAACAACCCAGGAAATTAACTCTGTCATACAAAAACTATGTACAAAAAAAATAAAAAAATAAAAAATAAGCCCTGGACCATATGACTTTCCAGCAGAATTCTACAATATGTACAAGGATGAACTGATATAAGCCCTATTGAAAGTATTTCAGGCAATTGAGAAAGATGGAATTCTCCCCAAATCATTTTACGAAGCTAACATCACACTGATACCTAGACCAGGTAAAGATCCAACAAAAAAAGAGAACTACCAATCAATGTCTCTTATAAACATAGAAACTAAAATTCCCAACGAGATTCCAGCAAAGCAGATCCAAAAACACATCTCAAAAATCATCCACCATGACCAAGTAGGCTTCCTCTCCAGGATACAGGACTGGTTCAACATTCGCAAGACCATAAATGTAATTAAATACTTCAACAGATGTAAAAACAAGAACTATATGATTATATCATTAGATGCAGAAAAAGTTTTTGATAAAATCCAGCATTCCTTCTTGAAAAAACCTACAAACACCTAGGTATAGAAGGTACATACATTAAAATAGTAACTTCCATCTATGAAAAAACCACAGCTAACATATTGCTAAATGGACAGAAACTGGAAGCATTTCCCCTAAAAACTGGAACAAGACAAGGCTGCCCACTCTCACCTCTCTTGTTCAACATTGTGTTGGGAATCCTAGCCAGAGCAACTAGACAAGAGAAGGAAACCAGGGTTATCCAAATAAGAAAAGAGGAATTTAAATTATCCCTCTTTGCTGAAGGTATGGTCCTCCTATACCTTGAAAATCCAAGAGAATCTGTCAAGAACCTCCTTGCATTGATAAAGGATGTTGTCAAAGCCTCAGGGACAAAATAAATGTGCAAAAGTCGGTCACATTCTTATACGCCAGCAAGAAACAGTCAGAGAACCAAATAAAGAGCACAATTCCATTCATAATAGCCATAAATAAAATGAAATACCTCAGCATCTTCCTAACCAGAGATGTAAAAGACCATTACAATGAAAACTACAAAACACTGCTGAATGAAATCAAGAAGACACAAACAAAAGGAAAAAATATTCCATACTCATGAATAGGAAGAATCAATATTGTTAAGATGTCCATTCTACCAAAGGAAAACTACAGATCTAATATGATACCCATTAAATCACCAACATCATTCTTCTCATGCCTGTAAATGATGATATAGAAATTCATATAGAAACATTAATGACCTTGAATAGCCAAAACAATCCTTAGGAAAAGAACCAAAGTGGGAGGTATCACCCTTACAGGCTTTATTTTTACTGTAAGACTACAATAATCAAAACAGCCTGGTATTGGTACAAGAACAGGAATATGCACCAATGAACCAGGATAGAGATTCTGGAAGCAAAACCTCAATTTCTCAACCAATTCTTCTTCAACAAAGCTTCCACCAACAACCACTGGAGATAGGAAAACCTATTCAGTAAATAGTGCTAGGAAAACTGGTTATCCCCATGCAGAAGATTGAAACAGGACCCCTACCTACCACTTTACACAAAAGTCAACTCTAAATGGATCAAAGACCTAAACATAAAACTTCAAAGTATAACAATCTTAGAAAATGCAGGAGACACCTTTACAGAAATCATAGTATGTCACGAATGAATTCCTGATAAAAACCCCAGATGTTCATGCCATAAGAGATAATATAGACAAGTGCGACATCATTAAACTGAAAAGCTTCTGTAAAGTAAAAGAAAGCATCAAACTAGTGGAGAGACAGCTCATAGAATGGTAAAAAGCATTTGCCAACAGTAAATCCGAAAAGACCTAACATCCAGGATCTGTAAGGAACTCAAAGGTGCTGAAATGAAAAAAAACAAACAGTCCCATTAAAGAGTGGGTAAAAGGCATGAATAGAAACTTCTCAGAAGAAGACATAGGGACAGCCAACAGACACATGAAAATTCACTCAGCCTCATGAAATCATCAGAGAAATGCAAATCAAAACCACATTGAGATACCACCTAACCCCAGTAAGAATGGCCATCTTTATTAAGACAAACAACAACAGATGTTGGCAAGGATGTGGAGAAAAAGGAATGCTTCTACACTGCTGATGGGAATGTAAACTAGTTCAACCTCTATGTAAAACAGTGTGGTGATTGATTAAAAAAAACCCTGGAAATTGACCTTCCATGGAATCCCCCTACTGGGAATATACCCAGAAGAAATCAAATCATTCTACAAAAAAGATACACGTTTATTGAAGCACTATTCACAATAGCAAAAGCATGAAAACAACCGTGCTGCCCATCAAAACTGTACTGGATAATAAAATGTGGTGCATAAACATGATGGAATATTATGCAGCCATAAAGAAGGACAAACATGTGAACCTCATAGCAACTTGAATGTATTTAGATTTCATACTACCCAGTCATCTATCACAGAAACAAAGAATAGACTACCACACATTCTCACTGATAAGCAGACCCTGAACATTTACCTTAATACTATAAGAAAGAGATTGGCAGTAGTGGGATACTGCTAGGGTTTGGGGGGGTGCACAGCATCAATAAGCATACCTGATTGCAAACCAGGAAAAGGGGGGACAAAAGGGAGGCCCCAACCTTACCTGTATGATGTCCACTTGTATACCTAACCCTGAATTGTACCACACATCTTTAAAATAAAATATAACAGAGTAAATATTGATAGATCAAGTCTAATTATTCCCATTTTGCTAATTGTTTTCTGATTGGTAGCTCATTTGTTTTTTTTAAATTCTTCTCTTGCAATCTTCCTATATGATTTGATAAACATTTTTATTTTTAATTTTAAAGCTTTGGGATACAATTTAGAGTTAGGTACGTAAGTGGTCACTGTTAAGGTAAAGTTTGATTCTCTTATTGATGTTATGTGCCATACCCCTCCCAGTAGTGTTCCACTACTGCCAATCCCTTTCTCATAGTATTATGATAAAAATTCAGGGTCCATTTATGAGTGAGTACATGTAGTGTACAGTTTTTTCTGTGATAAATCACTGAGTATTATAGATTCTAATTCCATTCAAGTTGCTACAAATTTCATAATTCTGTTTTTCTTAATGGTTGCATAATATTCCATTGTGTAAATGAACCACATTTCTTTATTGATTCCACTTTTAATGGACAGCATGGTTGGTTCCATGTTTTTGCTAATGTGAATAATGCTGCAGTAAACATGCGTATGCAGGTATTTTTTTTGTAGAGTGATTTGAATTCCTTCAGGTATATTCTCAGAAGGGGAATTGCTGGGTTGTATGGAAAGAAGTTTTTCAGTTTGATGAGGTCTGATTTGTCTATCTTATCTTTTATGGCATTCGATTTTTGGAGAGTTGATCAGGAATTGGTTGCCTACTCCAATTTCTGTAAGGGTGTTTCCTAAGTCTTCTTCTAGTATTCTTATATTTTGAGGTTTTACATTTAGGCCTTTGATCTATTTAGAGGTGGATTTTTTGTATGGTGATTGGTAGGGTCCTATTTCAGTCTACTGAATGCGGTCAGCCAGTTTCCCAGCACCACTTTCTGAATAGGTTCTCCTCTCCCCAGTGGCTGTTGGTTGAGGGTTTGTCAAAGATAAGTTAGTCGAGAAATTGAGGTTTTGCTTCCAGAATCTCTGTCCTGTTCCATTGATCTGTGTGCCTGTTCTTGTACCAGTACCATTCATTTTTTATTATTTTAGTTTGATAGTAGAGTTTGAAGTCTGGAAATGTGATACCTCCCGCTTTATTTCTTTTGCTAAGGATTGTTTTGACTGTTTGCGGTCATTTGTGTTTCCATATGAATTTCTGTATTGTCATTTCCAGGTCTGAGAAGAATGATATTGGTAATTTTATGGATATTGCATTAAATCTGTAGATTGCTTTTGGTAAGATGGATATCTTAACAACGTTAATTCTCCCAAGCCATGAGCATGGAATATTTTTCCATTTATTTGTGTCTTCTTGGATTTCTTTGGGCAGTGTTTTATAGTTTTCATTATAAGGACATTCACTTCTCTGGTTAGGAAGATGCCAAGGTATTTGTGTGTTTGTGTGTGTTTGTGTGTGTGTGTGTGTGTCTGTGTGTGTGTGTGTGTGTGTGTGTGTGTGTGTGGCTATTGTGAATGGGATTGTGATATTTATTTGGGTTTCTGTCAATTTATTGTTGGTGTATAGGGAATGCCACAGTCTTTTGCACATTTATTTTATACCCTGAGACTTTGCCAATGTATTTTTTCAGTGCAAGGATGTTTTTGACAGATTTTCTTTGGTTTTCAAGGCATAAGATCATGTTGTCTGCAAAGAGGGTAACTTAACTTCCTCTTTTCCTATTTGGATACCCTTGATTTTCTTTTTTTGTCTGATTGCTCTACTTAGGACTTCCACCACTACGTTGAACAGGAGGGGTGAGAGTCAGCAACCTTGTCTTGTTCTAATTTTCAGTGGCAATGGTTCCAATTTCTGTCTGTTTAGCAGTATGTTGACTGTGGGTTTCTCATAGATGACTCTTACTATTTTGAGGTATATTCCATCTATACCTAGGTATTCAAGGGTTTTTATCAAGGAGGAATGCTGGATATTATCAAAAGTTTTTCCTGCATCAAATGAAATAATCATGTGGTTTATGTTTTTACATCTATTGATGTACTTAATTACGTTTATGGTCTTGTGAATTTTGAACTAGCTCTGCATCCCAGGGTTGTAGTCTACTTGGTTATGGTGGAAGATTTTTGAGATGTGTTGTTAGTTCTGATTTGCTAGAATTTTGTTGAGTATTTTTGCATCTATGTTCATCAAGGTTATTGGCCTATAGTTCTCTTTCTTTGTTGAATCTTTACCCAGTTTGGGTATCAATGTGATGCTAGCTGCATGAAATGATTTGGCAAGAATTCTGTCTTTCTCGATTGCCTGGAATACTTTCAGTAGGATTGGTATCAGCTCCTCCTTGTATGTTTTTCTGCTGGAAAGCCACCTGGTCCAAGACTTTCTTTCTTTCTTTTTTTTTTGTAGCTTTTTTTCTTATGATGAAGTCAGTTTCCTGGGTTTTTATTATTCTTTTTATGATCTCAGTTTCTTTTGTTTTTTTTTATTTTTTGAGTTTATGTCTTACTCTGTCACCCAGGCCAGAGAGCCATGGCACACTCACAGCCACCCGAACATCACCCTGCTGGACTCAGGCAATCCTTCTGCCTCAGCCTTCTAAGTAGCCAGAGCTACAGGTGTGCACTACCATGCCTGGCTAACTTTTTTAAAAAACTTGTTATAGAGACGAGGTCTTGTCGAGTTGCCCAGGCTGGTCTTGAACATGCAGGCTCCGGCAATCCACTCACTTTGGCCTCCCAAGGTGCTGGGATTACAGGCTGAACCACCGAACCTGGCCTCAATTTCTTATTGTTTCACCTTGGGAGGTTGGGTGATGTCAGAAAATACTCCATTTTATTTAGGTGTTCATGTTTTGTTTTGTTTTGTTTTTCCCTACAAGTGTACATAATAATCTCTGATAATTTTTGTATTTCTTCATGGTCAATGTCACTTGATCTTTTGCATTTCTGATTGTGGTTATTTGCACTTTTTTTTCTTTGTCAATCTGGCTAGGGGTCCATCAATCTTGTTTATCCTTTCAAAGAATCTGCTTTTTGTCTTGTTGATTTTTTCCTATAATATTTTTTCTTCAATGTCTCATATTTGGGCTTTTTATTTTGGTGATCTGGTTTCTGCTGTTGAAATTAGTGTTTTGGTGGTCTTGTTTTTCCAGCTTTTTTGGGTGATTTGTTAGGCTGTTAACTTGTGAAGGTGATTTGTTAGCCTGTTAACTTGTGATCTGTCCATTTTCTTAGTACTGCTTTCATTTCTTAGTACTGCTTTTTATGGCATCCCAGAGGTTTTGGTAAGATGTTTCTTTGTTTTCATTGATTTCCAAGAATCTTTTAATTTTTGTTTTGATTTCCTTATTGACCCAGGAGTTGTTCAGCATCATGCTGTTTAGTGTCCATGTCTTTGTGGGTTTTCGGGGAACTTTGTTGGTGCTGATAATTATTTTTACTCCACTGTGGTCTGAGAAGGTGCAGGACAGTACTTTGATCTTATAAAATTTGTTTTTGTTTGATTTATGGCCAAAAATGTGGTCAATCTTGGAGTATGTTCTATGTGTTGATGAGTAGAATGTATATGCTGTGGTTGTTGGGTGGAGTGTTCTGTAGCTATCTATTAAGTCCAGTTGGTCTAGCATCAAGTTACGGTTGTGGATGTCCTTGTTGATTTTTGCCTCAATGATCTATCTAGGGTTGTTAGTGGGATATTTAAGTCCTCAGGTATGATAGTGTTAGAGTCAATATCTTTTTTTAGTTTACCTAGGAGCTGCTTTATAAAAGTTGGTGCTCCTATGGTTGGTGCATATATGTCTAGGATGGATATTTCTTGTTAATAGATTGAGCCTTTTACCATTTTGTAGTGACTTTCTGTATCTTCTTAAATTTTTTATAGCTTAAAGGATATTTTGTCTGATATTAAGATTGCAACTCCTGCTTTCTTTTGTGTTTCATTCTCCTGGAAATTTGTTTTCCATCCTCTTACTTTGTGTCTAAAAGTGTCCATTCTGGTGGGAAGAGTCTCCTGGTGACAGCATACTGTTGTGCTGTGTTTTTTTTTTTTTTTTTATCCAGTTTGACATTATATGTTTTTTTCAATGGTTGGTGCATTTATTTCATTCATGTTCAGGCTAATTATTGAGATGTGAGAGTTTATCCCTGTCATTAGGTTCTTATAAAGTTTGTTGTTGTTTATTTGTTTATTTGTTTGTTGGTTTCCTTTTGATTTTTAGGTTGATGTATATGTGTATTATCAATCTTTTTCTTGCATTCTTGGGAAGAAGATGGTCATTGTTTTTTTTATTTCTTCTGTGATTAATTTTTTTTTAAAGTGTTGCTTATAGAGTTGGTCTGGAGGCTGATCCCATTAGAGATTGAATGTCTGGGAAGGATTTTAAGTTTCCATTGCTGATGAAGCTTAGTTTAGCTGAATAGGAAATTCTTGGTTGGAATTGTTTATCTTTGAGAACTTTGAAGATTGGACTCCAGTTTCTTCTAGCCTGTAGTGTTTCTGTAGCTAAGTCTGCTGCTATTCTAATTTGTCTGGCTCAGTAGGTAGTCTGACCTTTCTCTCTTGCTGTCTTTAGGATTTTTTCTTTTATACTAACTTTGTGTAAGTGAGTTACTATCTGTCTAGGAGCTGGTCTTCTCATTTGAAGTCTTCAGGGGTTTTCAGAATCTCTTGTGTTTGAATGGCCACATATCTGATGAGATGAGGGAAGTTTTCTTGGATAATTTCATGGAATGTTTTTCCAGAGTGGTCTCTGTTTTTCTATCTACCTCAGGAATGCCAATTAATCAAAGTCTCAGCCTCTTGATATAATCACACATCTCTTGGCTTTGTTCTGTCTTTTTAAGCTTATTTTCTGTGTTTTTCAGAGTTTGGGTTAGTTCCATATTTTGGTTCTTGAGCGCCGAGATTCTTTCATCTACTAGGTTAATTCTGTTTTTCTTGCTTGTCAGTTTGGTATTTATTTCATTTATTGTGTTCTTTATTGCTGTCATCTCAATTATCAACTCCTTCATTCTTTCCTGCTGTCTCTCCTCATTTCTATTCATTCTCTCTATTGGTATCTTGATATCCGGGTTTGTGGTTTGAGACAAGCTGTTCTGGGGCTCTTCATTGTTTGAGTTCTGAAGTCTGTATTCTCTTGTGCTATCTTCCCAAGAGGCTGGATGGTATCTGAGATCTTCCTTTGGTTCTTCTTCATTTGTGATGGCTTTCCTCCCCCTCCCCCCTTATTTAATTCTGTTGCTCATGATAGTGGGGATAACTTTCTTTTTTTTTTTTTTTTTGCGTTGAAGTCCCACTCGATCGCCCAGACTGGAGTGCAGTGGCCACTCCCGGCCACTGCAGCCTCGACCTGCTGGGCTCCGGCGATCCTTCCGCCTCAGCCTTCCAAGTAGCTGGAATTACAGGCGTGCACTACCACGCCCGGCTAATTTTTCTTTATTTATTGTAGAGATGAGGTTTTGCCTGCCCAGGCGGGTGTCGAACCCGCGGGCTCAGGCAATCCACTCACCTCAGCCTCCCAAGGCGCGGGATTACAGTCTGAGCCAATGAGCCTGGCTGGGGATAACTTTCATTTCCGTTTGCTCACTCCCCTATTCTTCCTTATGTAGATCCTCTGGATTTGTTCAGATTTGAAACTGAACTGGGAATGAGGGGCTGTGTTTATTGCATTTTTTGAGATTTGATTAGTGATGGGGAAAGCTGTGGTTCAGAAGCTATCTGAAGATCACAGTATCTGCTGAAAGGTGTGTGTGCTCCCTGGTGCCCACTTCCCACCACCTTATAATCTGTCCATATGGATGCCCCCTGAAAGCAAAATGAGATAAGAAAAAGGAAAAGAACTGAAAAAGGGAGAGGGGAGACAAAAGGAAGGTGAAGAGAGAGAAGAAGAAAGAAAGCAGATAGGCACACCAACTAATAAAGGAACAAACAAAAACAAAGAAAAACCAAAAAAATCAAAAGTTTACAAAAATATAAACAAAAAAAATCTGATTATGTCTTTACTCTAAAAAATACCCATACATAAACAGAAAAACAAAAAAATAACAAAAGCAAAATAAGTACAAAGACATAAACAAAAATGGAAAGAAAGAGAAGAATAAAGCCTTCCCTCTGTAGCTGTTACTGTTACTTGAGGTTGCTTTCCCATGCATCGCCATCCCTTTTGGCTGCTGCCACAGTAGAGAGTGGGCTCCAGGCTCCAGCCCATCTATCTGCTCTCAGTGCAGGCCAATCGGGTTGATCTTAGTATGGGTCAGACCTTCCAAGGACTGCTGTGGGAGGAGGGTGAATCAGATCCAGACTCACTCAACTTGTCCACTGCTGCTGCTGCTGCTGCCAAGTCTGAAGTTTCCACTCTGACCCAGTGATGGTCAACCCCAGAGAGGTCCAAAGATCACCTCTGGGTCTCAGGATGGTGGCTGAACAAAGCTGGGTGGGCTAATGCAGGTTATTTTCTTGGAACAGGGAAAATGGCAGTGGTCAGAGTCTCCTTGCCAGCAGCAGGGCTCATCTCTGGATTTCTTTGCCACACCTTCTCTATGTTTCCCACTGCTAATGCCCAGCCCATTGTCACTGGTGGTGGCGTGGGCCAGGTGCCAGGTGCTGAGGCACTGCTGATCTCTGCTGCCTCCTCCTGAGTGATCCCTGAGAATGGCAAATGATCTTGCATGCCAGGGGCTCCAATCTCAAGGAAGTGGTGGGTTGCACTGTCTCTGGAGGTGAGCCCTGGGTGTTCAATCCCAAGTCTCCCCTCAGATGGACTTTCACTCACCTACCAGCACACACCCACTCATGCAGATCATCTTTACAGACACTCATCCTTGCAGAGACTTCACACTCCCACCAGTTCCATCACCATCTTGCCCTCTGCTCTGATAAACTTTTTACAGTTGTATGCTTTGATTATTTACTCTTTATCTTTTATGTGTCTATTATAGTTTTTTTCCTTGTGTTTACTATGATGTCTACATACAACATCTTTTGGTTAACAATCTATTTTAAACTGATAAAAACATAACTTCTGCTCCATACAAAAAGTCTATTTTAACTTCTTTTTTCTCCACATTCTGTTATTTATGTCACAATTTTCATTTTTTATATTGTGTATCCATTAACACATTCTTGTATCAACAGTTAGTTTTAATTGTTCTCTTTTTAAACTTTTATACTAGATTTAAAAGATATTTGTACACATTCCTCACAATACTATAGTATTCTGAATTTGACTGTATTCTTACTTTCACAATGAGTTTTATATTTTTATATATTTTCATGTTGTTAGCATACATTTATTTTATTGTGGAATTCTCTTTAGCATTTCTTGTAAGACAAGTCTAGTGTTAATGAACTCTCACAGCTTTCTTTTTTGATATAGAAAATGATTTATCTGTCTTTCATTTCTGAAAAACATCCTTACCAGATGTAGTGTTCTTGTTTGGCAGTCAAATTTTTTTTTTCCTACACTTTGAATACATCATTCCACTCTCTCCTGTTCTGTAAGGTTTCTTATAAGAAATCTGCATAGAATCTTTGAGGTTTCCTTTTATATGATAAGTCACTTTTCTTTTGTTGTTTTTCTTTTTTTTTTTATTTTTTTGAATCTCAGGAATTTGATTATGATGTGCTTCGGTGAATCTCTCGTTATGTTAAATTTATTTGAAATATTTTGGGCTTCATTGATCTGAACGTTTATTTCCCTTGCTAGAACTGGGATATATTTTGGTCATTATTTTTTTAAAGTAAGTTTTTTAAACCTCTTTCTTTCTCTCTGCTCCTTCTGAAATTCCCTTGATTTGTACACTAGTTTGCTTGATGGTGTCCCATAAATCCCTTATGCTTTCTTGACTGTTTTTCATTTTTTTTTCTTCCTCTGACTGTGTAATTTCAAGTAACCTGGCTTTAAACTCACGGATTCTTCTTCTATTTATTCAGGTTTGCTATTGAAACTTTATATGAAATTTTTCAGTTTAGCCATGGTGTTCTGCAGCTTCAGAATTTTTGGTTCTTTTTATGACTTCTATCTCATTAAATTTCTCCTTTTGTTTACATATTGCTTTTATGATTTTGTGTGGTTATATGATGCTGTGTTCTCTTGTAGCTCACTTGCCTTCTTTAAGATGATTACTTTGAATCATTTGTCAGAAGTTCAGTTATTCATTTCTTTAGGTCCAGTTACTGGTGTTTTATTTTGTTTCTTTGGTGTTGTCATGCTTCCCTCTTTGTTTCTAATCCCTATGGCCTTGTGTTGGCCTTCCTACTGCATGTTGGAAGAAGTAGGTACTTCTAGCCTTTACAGTCTGGGTTTGACAAGGGAAAGTTCTTTTGTCAATTAGCTCATCCAGATTCTGGGTGGGCCTGCTGGAAGTGTCCACATGTGATTTTCCTGTTGGATTCCTTGTGTGGGCTGTCTAGATGCCTGGGTCAGTGGACATGTAGGCCTGGTAGCTGAAGTCTAGGTTCACAGGGTCTGGCTTGGCACTGGGGCAGTTTTTGAACTTGAGTTTACAGGGGCCAGCTTTAATACTAGGGTGGGCTTTGTGCCTGGTTACATGAGTATGGGCCTGGTCATGAATCCCTAGTGCCTGGCTTAGTGTCTGGGTCCACAGAGTCAGTCTTGTTGCCTGGGACCATGGGGATGAGTCTGAATCCTGGATTTGTAAGGGAGGACCTGGAACCAGGATCTGTGGAACCTTCTTTGGTATTGAGGCTAACGTGGAATCTGAGCCCATGGGGAGGGGTCTGAGTCACATAGGTTAGTCCAGAACTTGGGGCTACAAGAGCTTTCCTGGTACTGGGGTAGACCTGAAGCTTAGGTGAATGGGGGTCAACCTGGCACTAGGATTCACTGTAGTAGGCCTGGTACTAGAGTCAGTTGCATAGTTGGATACTCGCTTCACTCTCTTTTTATAAAAATGAGAGTATCTCTCTCTAATATGCACTGTGGTGGCATAGAGAGGGATA
Source organism: Tarsius wallacei (assembly GCA_963574415.1). Lineage (NCBI taxonomy): Eukaryota > Metazoa > Chordata > Mammalia > Primates > Tarsiidae > Tarsius > Tarsius wallacei. The sequence continues at coordinate 6,174 of CAUYQG010240239.1, read as the reverse complement.
ACATTATTAATGTGAAACTGTCCTTTCTACCCATTTCAGTGCATTTTTTCTTACTTTGGTGTTCCATCCGGGTCCTGTAATCTTTCATCCTGCTTTCCTTCGCTCTTGTGATGGTATTTTTGTGCATTGATTATTGCTCAAATTTATACTTTTGTGAGGGAACAAGTGCTGGAAATTCTTATTCCACCATATTGCTGGCATCACTCTCAAGATAAAATTAAATTTCAAGTACATTTTTAAAAAGCACTTACCTATTTAAATAATTACATTTAACCTTATTAAGTAACTAGGATATTATAATGTTAGGCTTTTTCTGATTGTGCTTGATTTATTCATAGATACAAGCATACAATTACCACCTTAAGTTTCAAGCTGCTTTGTGTACATTGAAACACACTAATTTGTTGTAAAATCTGAATAACATCATAGACTAAATAATTAAAAGGATGATTGTTGAGTCCTTACCCAATTATTAAATCTCCTTTTTGAAAAAAATAATGGATGAATATACCATGTTCTTGGACAAAAACTTCATATTGTAAATATGTCAGGAAGTTTCTAACAATAATTTTTAGATTTAATTAAATCCCAGTCAAAAGTACTAACAAGATTTTTAGGAACCAGCCATATTATAAAACATATATGAGAGAAAAAAAGATTAAGAATAACCAAAATTTTGTCAAACAAAAAAATATGGAGGGAACTTAAACTATAATATATCAAGTCATATTATAAAAATATATTCATATAGACAACATAATATTTTTCTATGATAGAAAAGTAAGTGAAACTGAATAGATATGATTTATGACTGAGATGACACTACTGATCAAGGGGTAAATAAAAAAAGTTTTGATTATCGATGTGGTAGAAAAAATATGGAAGTCTGTCCTTAATATACACTGTGCCTGGACATTCAATATTAGAGGCAAAAACAGAAATATTTTGATGATAGTGAAGAATAGTTTCAAGACTTCACAGCAAGAACTTCTGAAGATATAAAAATCTCAACCCATACAAAAACACAGATAACTTTGACTGCAATGAATCAACAATTTATTTTCATTAAAATAAAGCACAATGTATTAAAGAAAGAACCCAGGAAACAAATCTGCAATAGATGCATTTGAAAAAAGGGTGCTATCTTTAAGTAGATAATATATGCCAAGAAATAATTAAGAAAAAATGAAATTAAGCCTGTCCTAAATGAGTAAAATACTTAGAAATTCCAGAAAAGGAAGCACAAATGACGTATAGACATATAAAAATATTGGCAGTCCTACTGTTAATCAGATGATTGGAAATTAAATATAACATATTTCATACTCTCTAGGTTGGCAGGAATTTAAAATGTAAGTGTTGGCCTAGATAAGGACAATGGCAACACTACTCCACTGCTTGTGGGGTAAAATGGCAGAACTTTGGAAACCAGTTTTCGCTTTCCCAGTAAACTAGTGAACGTGGCTGGCACACATACCACTGTCCAAATATGCATGTGTTCTTTCACATCTCCCAGATAGCCTTCCATTAGGTGGTACCATAAAACTAATTTTTGATGATGGGATATGAAGAGAAGTGACATGTCATTTATGAGCTGAGGCATTTAAATGTAGGTATAAGTTCTCTAATTGCTCTTTCTGCTCACTTCAGTGACTAGAAAGCATGTGTTGTGGGAAAGCCACAAAATTGAAGGAGTTGGAGTCATTGATTTAATAAATAGAGGAAAGTTTCTGACCTGCAGTGAACTTTGTGTGAGTGAACCATAAACATTTGTTGTATTAAATTACTGAGATATTGAGCTATCTTTTTTATCAAACCAGAACCTAGCCTATCCTATGTAGCATGTAAATTCCACTCGTGTATACATACTCCGGAGAGACACTTAAGCTGATCTCCAGGAGACATATATAAGAGTATTCACAAGAGAATTGTTTATAATAACAGAAAACCAGATAAATTATGTATTTATTGGCAGTTGAATGAGAAATTAGACAGCAAGAAAAATAAAGGAATCGTTACATATATGAAATAGTATACATCTGAAAATGCACAAAGTTTAGGGAATGAGGCAAGATGTAGCTTAATACAAACAGTAAAACTTCATTTTCATTTAAGAAAAAAAGTAACTGTAAAACTAAACAATGCATTCTTTAGGGACAGATATGTAGGTGGTAAAATATTTAAAAAGAAAGAATAAGTATTATTAACACAAAAATTAGAATATTAGATATCTTTGAGGTTTAATGAATGAGATTGGGAACATTAATATTTATAATATTAATAATAATAATAATAGCTAAAACTATGTACCAGGTAAATTGCATAGGTACTTTCTACATATCACATTTGATAGCAAAAAACTTTTTACAACCAATGCTATTGCCATTTTCCTCATTGTGTAGGTTGGAAGATTTATAATATTCCTGAGTTTATAAAGACAGCACATGATGAAGCTTGAGAATTAAACTCAGTCAGAGTCATAAGTGTACATCTTTAATTATTATGCTATGTTAGAAATTGATACATGTTGCCCCTTCAAAGCATAATAATATTTCTTATTCTAGGTAGTAGATATACACAATTTTATTTTATCATTATTTTAACCGAGTTATTATATACTCTTTGTACATATGCTATTTTTGCATCTATAAAAATAATAAAATTAAATAACAAATTTGATTTCTGAAAAAAAGGTGACCTAGCATAGTTATAGATTTTTTCTTTTGGGGGGAATATACAGAAATAAAGAGGGAAGCATGGATTACAGCTATTAGCACATGGGAAAGACTTGAAGGGATCAAAGGCTGTCAGGAAATTATTTATGTGTACAGATGGTTTCGGCCTGGTGAAGTGATTATCTAGACACAACTGTGTAGGTAGGATAGACAAGAGTTTTTGTACTCTGAGTTTATCACATTCCCTTGAAAGGATCATTGCCTATTCTATTGCCACAGAAATCGGCAATGAAAGCCTAGGTATCCTGATGCCAGTGTGTTAATAGCAGGACAGTGAAAATATCTGTTGGTCTGTGAGAAGCTGGTGTGAATAAGTGCAAGAAGCTCATTTTTATTTATTTATTTATTTACCCTCTTCCCTTCCAAACTTGAGGACTGGTGAATGTTAAACTAAAATGCTGCTTCCTCTTAGTGTTGCTTATTCCCAAAATAGTTGTGTGGTGAAGTGACAGCAAATAGGTGTGTTTAATAGTTCTGCAGTGTCTGGGACAGGTACTATCTCTTGGGAAATATTCCCTAACATCTAATGCAACAGATGGGATACAAACTGGCTTGAAATCTGGGCCTTCCCCAGTACACATAAGCAGACAGGGTAGATGATACCTTTGTGGAACAGGAACTCAAGGCCAAAATAAATAAAAACCAGAGAAGTGCATGCTATGTAAAAGAAAGACACCTAACTGAAAAAAAAAATCACAGTACTAAGAATTCTTTGAACAAAAGAACCAAGAATGTATTTATTTTTACCTTTTCAACAACTCCTCTTTATTTGCCTGTTTATTTTACTACTCACATTGTGTGTATTTTTTTGAGATTATGAAAGTAATGCCTATGTTTTCCTCAACATTTTAATAAGAAAATGTTCAGACATGTAGCAAAATGCCTAATTAAAAAATCAGATCTATTATAAATGAACAAGAAAGTGAAAGATTCATACAATCCCACCTCCTGAAGAGAACTTGACTGCTATGTGTTTGGTATATAATCCTACAGCATTTTTTTCCTTAGTGTATACTGACATAAATTCTTATGATTGTTTTAACAATCAGATAATATTATTACTATTTTGCATATTTAAAAAAATAACAACTTATCTTGGACATTTTTGCATGTGAGTATGTATCGATCTACCTCATTCAAATTTTCAAATAGTTTTATTGAGATATGAATGATGTACCAAAAAATTCACTCAAGACCAATGATTTAAAATAATATTAATAAATATTTTTAAATAAATGAAATAAAATATTAATGTTGTAAAGCAGAAATATAAAGACCATAAAAAGAAATATAGATAATCATAATAATAATAGTTAAAATACAGATCTTAGTTGAAATAAAGGACGGATATAAACATTGTAAATATAAAATAGGAAAGAAATGGGAAGAAATTTTTAGTATAACTGTATTTATAGTAAATAAAATGGATACAAATCAACAATATAAAGATACATTCTACAACTGATTTCTAAAAAGCTAATAATACATCTTCTACCTAAGATATTTAACACAGAAGTTTGAAAATAAAGTTATGGAAAAGTTATACCAGGCTAACAAAAGCTAAAAGAAAGTTACAGTCCTATATTAGTTAGAGCTCTCCAAACAAAGAGAACCAATAGGGTGTGTGTGTGTGTGTGTGTGTGTGTGTGTAAATCTAAAATTTGTATGGCAGGCCTGCAGGCTAAAAACCCAAGGAAGAGTTAATATTGCATCTTGAGTCTGTATGCTATCTGGAGGTAGTGTTTACTCTTCCTCACTGTATCTTCATCTTTTTTCTCTTAATATCTTCAACTAATTTCATAAGGATCATACTAATTATGTAATGTATCTGACTTACTCAAAGTCTATTGATCTACATGTTAATCTCATCTAAAAATACTTCCACAGTGATATCTAGGCTGGTGTTTGATCAAATGTCTGGGAACCATGGCTTAGCCAAGTTGACACATGTAATTAACTATCACAGGTAGAAAGTCCAATTTCTATCAGAATAAAATTCAAGGTATGAAATATTACAAGGAAAAAAGATGAATGCTGTGAAAAAAACAGAGCCAGAAACCATAGCCACCATCAATATATATGTACTTATAAAAGTAGCTTCAAAATTAAACAAGTGGATTGCCTGAGCCCGCGGGTTCGAGACCCACCTGGGCAACTTGGCGAGACCTCATCTCTACAATAAATCAAAAATTAGCCAGGCATGGTAGTGCGCGCCTGTAGTTCCAGTTACTTGAAAGGCTGAGGTGGAAGGATCGCCGGAGCCCTGCAGGTCAAGGCTGCGGTGGCTGGGCTGCACTCCAGTCTGGGCAACAGAGTGAGACTCCAACTCAAAAAAAAAAAAAAAAATTAAACAAGTAATGGAACTGCTGGACAAAATTGATAAATTAGAAAGACTGTTAAAGATTTTAACACACTCCTCTTGAAATATGATGTATCAAGCAGGGAAATGGTAAACAGAAAAAAAAATAACGAAAAAATACTGGTAAGCTCATATTTTACCCTCCAAAGATAATCTGTATTCTTATGTACTCAGACATCATTTATAGAAATTGACCATGTGATAAATTATGAAGGAGAGTTATTTAAATAAAATATTTGATATCCTATAAAACTATGTTCTTTAATTATAATGCAATAAATTTAGAAACCAATAACAAAATGGCAGCTAAAAATTTCCTCATAGCGCTCTAAACTACATAATATGTTACTAACCTATGGTTGGAGTCAAGAAAGTATGTTGGAGACACTTAAAAAAAAAATTGTAACTGGATCCCTTGGAGAAAGGTACAAAATGAGGCTGGAGAAGTAGTCAGAGGTGACAGCATGCAGGAACCTTGTATACCTGGGTGATGAGTTTTAACACAGAGTCTTGAATTTCACTCTCCTGCTACTGAATGATGAAATGCACTCTAGATTGGCACAGCTTTCTGTTCTTATTCACTGTTTCAAAGTTTTTCCTTGCCTCTCTCTCCTCTCTTCTACATGTTCCATTTTCTTTCCCTCTCACCCTTTTCACCTTGACTTCTTTCTCTTTTTCTTCCTTTCTTTCCTGTCTTCTCCTTCCAGTTCAGTTTCTTCTACTTCCCATTCTTTATTGAGCCTTCTTTTTTTTTAGTTGGAGTCTCACTTTGTCGCCCAGGCTGGAAAGCAGTGCAGTGGTAAACTCATGGACACCCCAGTGTCGACCTGCTGGGCTCTGGCGATCCTTCCGTTTCAGTCTTCCAAGTAGCCGCAACTACAGGTGTGCGCTACCACGCCCGGTTAATTTTTTGATTTGTTGTAGAGACGAGGCGTCTCTCCAAGTTGCCCAGGCGGGTCTCGAACCCGCGGGCTCAGGCAATACACTCACCTCGGCCTCCCAAGCGCGGGATTACAGGCTGAACCACCGAGCCCAGCCTATTATATTTTCTTCATAATGTTTTAGTTCTCTTGTTTATTA
>CAUYQG010240238.1:0-13344 GCA_963574415.1 Tarsius wallacei | reverse complement strand
AGGCTGGAGTGCAGTGGTATAATCATGGCTCACTCTAGCCAAATTTCTAGGCTCAAGCAATCCTCCCACCTCACAAGCTGGGACTACAGGAGCATGACCCTATACCCAGGTAATTTTTTAAATTTTTGGTAGAGATGAGGTCTTGCTATGTTGCCCAGGCTGGTCTCAAACTCCTGCACTCAAGCAATCCTCCTAATTCAGCCTCTCGCTTTGGCCTCCCAAAGTGCTGGGATTACAGGCACAAGCCACTATATCTGGCCTGTAATTTTAAATAGCGTATTAAGCTACATTGCTGATAAGGGACAAAACACAGAACAGACACATATTTTAATGTAAAAGCAATAAACCATTTAATGTATATTGTCTGTGTTTTCCAACTTTATGGCCTCCGTAATAAAGCCAAGAAGATAGGCTGATTGCAAACAAGAAAAAGAAAAGGAAGAGGGAAGAAAATACAAGTCTTTTTAAAGAAATATGTTGACTTTGAGGTAAAAAAGATATTTAGGTAAAGATATCTTTTAATTATATCAGATAAAATATGTCTCTTTGCTTATGTGTATTAAGTTCACAATTTAATAGGCAGAAGAGGGAAGAATTTTTTTCATTGTAATTGGATATGCAGATCTACAACTTTTAAAAAATCTGCAGTTGAGGATCATTCTCATGGAGAGAAGTCTTAGAAGTAGATAAGATTGTTGGGAGAGAATATAGCACACAAGAAGGTAAAGAATAGACAAACTGAAGGGAAGAAGGTATATATAGCAAAAATAAGATATGGAAAGAAACAGAAGTATGCAACAGCAATAGAAGCCAAGGGAGACAGGTTTCAGGAAGGAAAGAAGAGACATCAAGTACTGAGGAAAAGCTGAGAAGGTGGAAGAATGAGACAAAAAGGGATGAATTTGGTAATTAGAAAGCAAATGACAACCTATGGTTTCCTTAGTAGAGTATGGCGATAGAATTCTACTTTTAAAGGATTAAGGTATAAGAAAATTAAAAAATGAAAACAGTATAGATTGCTCTTTGAAGTAGTTGTTGATGGAGGCAGTGCAAATAGCACAGCCAATAAAAAGTACTGTATTTAAGAACAGAAAAGATCTGAGCATATTTTTAAAGCAGTAAAAGAGATATACTATTGATTCAAGTGATTTTTTAAAAATATCACCTTGAGGAAAAAACACTGACTTAGGTTTTAAGAAAAGGTACTTGATAGAATAGACAAGAATTTTAACTGTAAGTTCTAAAACTTGGTTTTTTGGTCCTGGCTCTTCTATAACATGCTTTGTAAACTTAAATAAAATCACTCCATTTCTCTAGGCTTAAGTTCCTTTGCTGATAAAAAGATAATTTCAAAGGTTAGCTTCATGGCTTGCTAGTTTCATACTTATTAAATTTTTTAAAAACAAAATTTCCAATGCTATCAGTAATAACTGTTAATATTTATTATTTATATACTTTCTAAGAATTTTATTAGTTCATTTAATCTTAACAACTGCCCTATGAAACAGATACTATGATTATCCATATTTTATAACTGAGATATAGAAAATTTAACTCATCCATGGTCACACAGATGGTAAGAGACATGAACAGGATTTGACCTTCAGGAACCTGACCATGAATGAATTTATGATCTCTCTCCAACTGTAAAAGTAAATATAACCATTCTCTATCTTCTGGGTCAAAAAGAAAAATGAAAAAGATTCTTTCCATTTCTGTGTATTAAATTCTGAACTTAATACACAAAAATAAAAAGACATATTTTATCCTGAGATGATTTTTTAAAGATCACTACATACATTTAAAATTAAGACCAGCCTTTACCTAATGCCTCTTTTCTTAAATAGTAGTGCATATACTATGCAAGTAGACTTCTTATCAAACACTTATGTGGCACTTACTATGTGCTAGACATTAAGGTCTCTACAAAATCTAACTTGTTTAATTCTCATGACAATTCTGAGACCAGGATCATTATCATACTCATTTTACAAAAGAAAAAAAAAACTTCAGAGAGTTTAAATAACTAAAGGTTAAAATACCACAAGTCAGGATCCGGAAACACCTGAGTCTAAAGCGTATTATATATACACCACCTTCATAAAAATCTGAAAAATGATAATATTAGTTTATCTTTCCATTTTGGCTTCTCAGAAGCCTTTCAGAAGGAAACAAATAATAAATATTCCTATTTTATCGGTTTTCTACACTTGATAAATTAAGATTAGATGGATTTTTTTTTTACAGTTATTATATTGAGATACCCTTTCTTTGAAGGTAATTTATTTGTTATTCAAGTTACTGAGACATGACTAAGTATTTAAGTATTTGATATATCAAATCTAATGCATTCAACAAAATAACTCCTGTTAAAAGTATATTTTGGCCAGGTGCAGTGGTTCATGCCTGTAATCCCAGTGTGGTGGTGCATGCCTGTAGTCCCAGCTATTTGGAAGACTGAGGTGGAAGGACAGCCTGAGCCCAGGAGATCAAGGCTGTGATAGCTATGATAATACCACTGTACTCCAGCCTGGGTGAGTAAGACTCTGACTCAAAAAAGGAAAAGAAAAAATAATTCAGTTCTGTGATGGGAAAGGATAATATTTGTTTCTTAGTAGGAAAGAATAGACCACACTTACCATATAAAAATAAATACCATTTTTTTTTTTAGCCAGAGTCTTACTCTGTAACCCAGACTGGAGTGCACTGGCATGCTCACAGCCACTGCAGCCTCAACCTGCTGGGCTCAGGAGATCCTTCCGCCTCAGCCTTCCAAGTAGCTGAAACTACAGGTGCGTGCCACCACACACGGCTAACTTTTTTGACTTATTGTAGAGACAAGGTCTCACCAAGTTGCCCAGGCTAATCTCGAACCCCTGAACACAAGCAATTCTCTCACCTCTGCCTCCCAATGTGCTGGGATTACAGGCAGGAGCCACCACGCCCGGCCAAAACTACCAATGTTTTGGTCACCTCAAACCAAAAGATCACATCATCCTTTAAATCAATTATTTCCTCAAGAAATATCGCAACCCCCTTGGGTCCCCTCCCACTGTGGGAGCTTTTCCGTCCTCTCAATAAATCCTGCTTTCTAAAAAAAAAAAAAAAAAAATTATCAGTTTATTAAAAAGATGGCTTCTTTTCCTCATCAACTATGACTAAGTATAATCTAATTATTTGATTATTTCATAGGTAGTAAGCCTACTTGATCATGAAAAATCAATAAGGAAAACCTGGCCAAATCAGCTCCTCAAAGAAAGAAGAGAATATGTTACCTATATTGGATAAAAACTCCATTAATATTTCCTCTAGTAGTTGTGATACTGAGGTTTTTTGAGCTGTTTCTGGCACATAAAACTTCCAGATTCTTCTAGATTTGAAATTAGAAGACTATAGAAATAGAGTATTACTGGGAACAAAATTTACACAGTTAAGTTTTTAAAAGGTGCAAAGGCATCAGCATTAGGGTGGCTGCAAAAGAATCCCATGAGATTTGTTTTTTAAAAAAATTCAAGCCAGGTGAGGTGACTCACATCTGTAATCCTAGCAGTTTGGGAGACTGAGGAGAAAGGATCACTTGAGACCACAAGTTTGAGACAAGCCTGGGCAAAATCCTGTCTTTATAAAAAATAGAAAAATTAGTTGGGCATGGTGGTGTACAACTGCAGTCCCAGCTACTCCGGAAGCTGAGGCAGGAGGCTCACTGGAGCCCAGGAGTTACCAAAGCTGCAGTGAGCCATGATCGTGCCATTGACCCTGTCTAAAAAAAAGCAAAAAAATCCTGTCATTTGGCGAAGTTTGGATAAGTTTCACAGATGAGATAACTATTATAGCAATGTTAATTTCTTGATTAATTATGCTGTATAAGACATAATTATTTCTAAGGAAATACATATGAAAATATTTAGAGAGGGAAAAGGGGGCATCATATCTGCAACACACTCTCAAACAGGGCCAGGTGCAGTGGCTCACACCTATAATCCCAATACTTTGGGAGGTCGAGGCAGGAGAATCGCTTGAGGCCAGGAGTTTGAGACCAACCTGAGCAATAAAGCAAGACCCCCATCTCTACAAAAAAATAAAATAATTAGCCAGGTATAGTGGCATGAGCCCATAGTCCCAGCTACTGGGAGCCTGAGGCAGGGGGATCAACTAAGCCCAGGAGTTTGAGACTGCAGTGAGCTATGATCATACCACTGTACTCCAGCCTGGACCACAGAGCAAGACCCTGACTCTAAAAATAAAATACAATAGTAAAATAACTCAGAAAAAAAATATGAATAGGTAGACAGGCAGGTGGGTAGGTAGGAAGATAAGGAAAACAACAAAGCAAACGTGAGGGCATGTTAACATTTTGTGGATCAGGGTGAAGGATATATATGGGAGTTCTTTGTAAAGCTCTTGTAACTTTTTCATAAGTTTGAAATTATTTCAAAATACAAAGTAAAATAAGAACAACATTACTGGGCACCACAGCCAAAAATATGATTCAGTAGGGTTTGAGAGAGTCTTGGCATCTGCATGTTTAAAAAAATTTCCTAAGTGTTTTTGACGCATATGAGATCCACTGGCTTAGGGCACTGAAAATAAGTCAAGTAACTATAAATAGTCTTCTTCTATCCATAAATGAAATAATATAAAATACCAACAACTGTAGTGATACAACTTCCATAAAAAGATGTGTATAACTTGATAAGAGGCGCTCACTCTCCATTCAATTGATATTCTATTTACTTTATGCCTTTAGTATGCTAGATAAGTTAAAGTTAAATTATCCTTACCAACTGTTGTCTGATAGATATATCTTTAGAATGTATTAATTGGCTACTTTAGATCACATTCCAGTACTATCTTACCTCTGCAAATGTTTGGAGCAGTTTGTTTACTTGGGCAAAGGCTTGTGGAAGAATGCCATCATAATTTGACCTTGTGCTGAAAGCATGCAACAAACTTTTAGAATCCTGAAGCAGGAATTTCACTGTTGTAAAATCCACTGCATTATTCGCTGGTAACAGAAAATTAAGAAATAAAACTATGTAAGAATGTATATACATCATTAAAATGTCTTTGGAACCCTGATCTAACATTAATTTTGAAATTTAAGAAGAATATGCATTTACATCTACATGCCACCTCTAACTTATCCCTCTGGTGTAAAAAGCAACAATTAAACAAATTTAGTTATAGACAAAGTCCTCCAAGTTGATTCCGGTATTCTGCATTCAGATTTCAGGAGTCCTATTGTGGTTAACCTTCAAAATATTAAAGTGAAAGAATATTACACTCTTCAGAAAAGAGGAATAATCACCAAATAATAAGTCAAAGCACAGATTTTCAAACCTGTGGCTGTTTCATATACAGATTACCAGAAGAATCATGTACCTTACATGCAGTACCTCTCATAATCAACTCAGTTATCATGTAGTGACATATTTAATTCTATTACATGAAACTCAATACTAGAGTTTCTGAAAAAATGTGTTATCTCTATGTATATAAGACAATAGCAAAAAGTAAACAAGTTAGGCAAGAGTGAGAAGCAAGAGAATCCTGCAGAATGTTTTTCCTGTAAGTTAAGGTTAGATAATCTGCAAAAAAATAATTTAAAGGTATAATAATTTTCTCTCAATGAACTAAAATACCTTACGTTAACTTCTCAAACTAGTTAGGAAAGATAGTGACAATAATTTCAAAGATTTAAAAAGTTATAAACAATGAAATTAAGTAACTTTCACAACCCACTCAGAATAGAAAAATTATTTCCATTAAGAGAGTTGCTCACCCTCCATTTATTATTTACTTAATGCCTTTAGTATGTTAGAATAAGTTAAAGTTAAATTATCCTTACCAACTGTTGTCTGCTAGATACATCTCTAAAGACATATTGATTGGCTACTTTAGATAGCATTCCAACACTACCTTACCTCTGCAAATGTTATTAAGGCAGAATGCTACATAACAGTTCTCAAAATAAACCTGTTGTAATGTGTTTGCTTTGTTTTTGTTTTAATGTTCACAGTTTTAGAGACTCAATTATATTCTGAGACATAAGCACGGTTGGCTGTTCACTGGCAATATGAGTTTTAAGAAAACAGAGTTCCTCTTTAACACTTACACACCAGAACTGGCCTGTGAAACCCTGAAGGGTCAAATGAAATAAAAAATATATTTTAATATTTAATTCTAAAATATTCAGAAACTCTAACGTGTGGTTATACCCAAGCCTCTGGTTTCTCCTATACCCTCCTATCCCCTCAAAAAAAACACCAGTATATTTCCTTACAGAAATACTTTTAGTTCTTTTCAAAGCCAATGACAGAGGCTGGGTACAGTGGCTAATACCTATAATCCCAGCATCTGGGAGATTGAACCCAGGAGTTCAAGAGCAGCCTGAGCAAGGTAGTTAGACTGCCTCCACAGTCATAAATAAACTGGCGGTAGTGGTGAGCACCTGCAGTCCCAGCTATTCGGGAGACTGATTTGGAAGGATAATTTGAGCACAGGAGTTTGAGGCTGCAGTAAGCTATGATCATGCCACTGCACTCCAGCCTGGGTGACAAAGTGAAACAATGTCTCTGAAAATACCACTACTACTACTACTACTACTACTACTACTACTACTACTAATAATAATAATAATAATAATAATAATAAAAGTAAATGACTAGTTTATATTACTGTGGAAAAGAGACATAAAGGATACTCAACAAGGACAGACAACAGATTTAGTAAACCTATAAAATCTCCAGGACAGGCTCGGTGGCTCAGCCTGTAATCCCATGCTTTGGGAGGCCGAGGTGAGTGAATTGCCTGAGCATGTTCGAGACCCGTCTGGGCAACTTGGTGAGACCTCATCTCTACAATAAATCAAAAAAATTAGCCAGGTGTGGTAGCGCGTGCCTGTAGTTCCAACTACTTGGAAGGCTGAGGTGGAAGGTTTGTTGCAGCCCAGCAGGTCAAGGCTGCAGTGGCCAGGAGCGTGCCACTGCACTCCAGCCTGGGCGATGGAGTGAGACTCCAACTCAAAATAAATAAATAAATAAATAAAATCTCCTAAGGAAGATATAAAGGCACAACTTCTTTTAAGGACACTTCTTGAATATAGACTATGTTTAGTAAGGCTTCTATCTTTACATTAATCATGATTTGTCTTATAACGATTATGGGGAAAAGGAAAGAACAATGATTGATTCAGTATACAGACACAGCAAAAAGAGAAATCCATATGCAATAAGGTCAATAATTATTTAAAGTTAATATGGATAACAAAGTCATAAAAAGTTACCACTTTCCAACAAATTTTCTATGAATTGGTCTAAGGATACATGTTTGGCATACTGAAGCTAAACACATTTGTAATTCAACAGCTAAAAATACTATTAAGATAGCACACAAAACCATACACTGTGATTTTTCGTATTCAAAATTATCTTAGAGCAAGAGGTACATTTATAATCTCATGACATATGCTGTATTCTTCACAAATCATTAAACATTAGGCATCCAATTCTTCTAGATTAAGGACCAATAAATTATGCACACAATGACTGAAAAAATTGATTTTTAGCATAAGAAGGCACAGTCATCATCTTCACTTCTCTCCTTGCTGCCAGTTAGAGCAGCCACCTACATGTAAAAGCAGAGCACCTCACCAAGGAAAAACAAATGCCATTGAAGGTGGCAACTAGATACCTTATTTTTTTAAAGTAACTTTGTTTGAGATTACACATAGTCTATGGACTTTCTCTTTTAAAAGAATCAACTAAGCTATGCCCATCTACAAAGGGACTGACTAGGTGCTTTAAATCCCCTAGAAGGATTTCCTATTGATCGGTTTATGTGATTTTACTTATGATTAACACATAATAATTGTGTATGTTTGTGAAGTACAGCTTGATGTTTTAATATATATATACATTGCATAATGATTAAATAAGGGTAAATAGCATTCCTCCTATGAGAATATAATGCCTCTGCTGATCTGACAGAAAATACCCTACTCACCTGCCACTCACCTCCTGCTGTTCCTAACAGGCCACGGACTGCTACTCGTCCGCAGACTGAGATTGGGGACCCCTAATCTTAAGCATTGATCATTTCTTTGTTTTGAAAACATTTTTTTTAAAAGTTCTCTTATAGCTATTTTGAAATATGCAGTATATAATTGTTAACTTTTCTCCTCCTAGTATGCAATAGAACATCAGAAATTATTATTCCTGTCTAACTATGGCTTTGTACCTGTTGACCAATCTCAACCTATTAACCTTCATCATCTTCTGATAATCACCTTTCTAACTCTCTACTTCTATGAGAACAACTCATTTTCTTTTTTCTTTTCTTTTTTTTTTTTAATTTTTTTTATTATGGTATTATGGGGTACGGTTAGGGGTTAGGTATACAAAATTGCTTCGTTCAGGCACCCTTGATGATAAGAGGTGTCTCCCCAAAACAACTCATTTTCAAAGAGTTTATACTTCAGGGAAAAGACAGAGAATGAGGTGCATCTATCATAGAATATGTCTCCCCCTTCCCCCCTTTAGTCTTTGCTCAAGTGCTGCAATAATTGTTTGCATATGTTTTATGATGAACCATCTCATATTCTTCATTGCCTGGCTTTTATGCCTTAAACTTAATTTAATGGCTCTCTTATACTCAGGTTATAACATATAATCCATCACATTTATGTTTTAGAAGTATTATTTTACTTATATGTCATAAATAAAATAATAAACAGAATAGATCACTTAATGTTGAAGACCTTGAAAACAATCAAGAACCAACTGAACCTCTAACAATGATCATAGTTTGCCGTTTAAAGATATAGCAAGACAAATCTAGCTGTTTGACTTTGCACAAGCTACTCTTCGACTCAGGGCTAGTTTCCTTGATCATAACACACAAGTTTTAATAATATTTTATTAGTGCTTTTCACAATTTTTTCTTTTCAGCAGAGACACTTTTTTTTCAAATCCTACATGAAATCTCCACATGAAAACTTTTTTTTAAAAAAGCTGGTCTGGCTAAAGATAGGGTTGAGAACCAAAGGCACCACCTACTAGGCTCTCCATCCATCTTTCTACCCATAAGTGGCATCAGAGGCACATCAAGAATCCCAAAGTTCTATTCAATATAGTTTAAAAATCACCAACTAACGTTTCACTGTGGTCTCTTCCAGTTCTAAAATTCACTATGCACCAAAGTCAAAGATTTCCTATTCTTTATCCGTGTAGTTTAGACAGAAACCTTGATAGTTTCTGTCTAAAATTAGTACATGAAATGTGTTCAAAGTTTGTGTTAAGCAGGGAGAAATGAAAAAAAAATGAATCTATTTGCATATTTTGAATAAACTATAAAACATGGTTTAAAAAGTTTGCAAAGTAAACATCATTAAAAATTATATATTCACAATATCTAGAAACATCATGAACAAGGATACCATTATAGTTACAAGTTCTATGAGCCACAGCCATCCATCCAGTTGTCACAAATTCTCTTTAGAAATTAGAAGTATCAATGGTTAAGAACTAATTGACAAATTCTTCATTAATTCATCTTTACATCCCATGAAATATATCTGCTAGTCTGACTTAATACTTTAATACAACACTGCTAAAGAGAAAAATAAAAGATTCATACCTTTACAGAGATTTTCGTATAGGCTCTCAATAGTTAAAAGCAAGTTCTTTTCCATAACTAATCCAAACACAGCCAACCAATGTTTTTTAAAGCACTGTAATAAATGTATTAGAGTCCATGGTGGTTTCAGGTACAGCATCTAAAGAGCATTTTTTTAAAAATTAGCATCTATGGATTTATTGTTCCTATTATTAAAAAGTACCTACTTAGGAATGCCTATGTATATTCCTAGGAAATATTAGTTGAATTCTTTTTCATTAAAAGATATTTTATTAAAAGTCAATCATAATCTTAAAATGCAAATTCCACTGCAAATTGCTTTTGTAAAACTCAGTATTAATCTTTGAAGTTTCAGAACCTATATGTGCAAAAAAGAATGCACGGTTCTAATCAGTGGAAGCATAGTTTTAATCAGCAAAGGTCCTTCAATTTATTTTTCAACATAGTCATTCCTATGAGAAAATCAATCAAAATATTTCATAAAACTGGGGGGAAATCTATATAGAAAAAAGATATCAAAAAAGATGTCTTTATACATATGTATAAAGAAGATGAATTATTTAGTTCTATTCATTCATATGCAATAACTTTCTCTACTATTAAATATCAATACTCCTAGTAAATTCTGATCACTCTTCATTATTCTGGTTCAACACTTGATAGTATAATCAAGTAGCAAACATACTGGCAAATATTAGAAATTCACTGAATAGCTGGAATAGAAACAAGCTACAATAGATGGGAAATCATGTTTCTCCTACCTATAAATATGAACAGCAAAAGAAAACATTAAACTGAACTTTTAAGATCATTACAGTTAAATGTGGTGTTTTTTATTCATTCCAAAAAGGTATGAACCTAAAGAAAATTCAAAATATCTTGCTAATATGAACAATTTATACTATGATTCTTTCATTTATAATTTCTTTCATAATTCAAAATATACATTGCTTTTTCTGAATATATATTGCTAAGGAGATTCTTTATACCAGCAGTCCACAATCAATGCGCAGTCAAACCTTACTGCTAATGTTAATTTGAATTTGCAGCTGCTCTCCAGCACTAGTATCACCACCTCAGTTCCACTCAGATCATCAAGCATTAGATTCTCATAAGGAACACAAAACCTAGATTCATTGCATGTGCAGTACACAATAGGGTCTGCACTGCTATGAGAATCTAATGCCACAACTAATATGACAGAAGATGGAGCTCAAGAGGTAATGCCAGTGATGGGGAGTGGCTATAAACACAAATGAAGCTTCGCTCACTCACCAGTTGCTCAACTCCTGCTGTGTGGCCCAGCTCCTAACAGGCCATGGGTCAGTCTTGGTCTGTGGCCCTGGGGTTGGGGACCCCTGCCTTATACTAGACATTTTGACTCAAATTGAACTAAATGAGAGACATTTTTTCTGAATTCAATTTAAGCACTATGAGACAGTGCATCTGACAAGAGTGCATCTGACACAATAAATAGCTGTTGACTGAAAAAACGAATGACTACACATATTTCTAACCTTTAAAAGAGGTCCATCATTTCACGTCAAAAAGTTATTTCAAAAACTTGGAAAGAAGTTTAATGTGATATAAATTATTACGATAAAGTTTATGCATTTCATAAAGGTGATTTCTTAAAATAAGATAACACATCTTCAGCAATAAAAATAAAATTTCAACTAATAGAGTTCAACTAATCACCTCCATCCAGAGGTTTCCAAAAGCAATTTTCATTTCTGTTTCTAATATTGAGGATAAAGCTGTTCCAAGAGATTTTTCAAGATCAGATATGATGCTTTCAAGTAGAATAGACAGTCCAGAATTTGTAGATTCATCCGCACAACTCTCTTCCAAGGGTGTTGCTTCTTTAAAACAGATAGTTACAGGCTTTATTTAGGGTGCTAATAGTAAATATTAAACATATATAGTTAGTATTTGGCCATAAATAATACACATTTTATGTACATAATTAGTATTTGAATTATCTAGAAAACCAAGACTTTATTTTCAAAATAGCACTTAAAAAACATACATCTCTATTATAGATGTTTTAGCTACAATATAAATATATTATTTTAGCAAATGCAAAGTAATATATTTTTACCAAAAAGCAACTAAATATTTTTACTCAAAAAAAGTAAGAAATGTGATATTTTAACTACAATTTAATCATTTTGCAAAAAAAGAATGCCTTGGATTTATTTACAACAGAAAAACAAGAGTTATGGATCAAAATGGGTTTTTCGCCAAAATGGAATATTTTTCTAAACTCAGCCCCATCAATAAACTTCCAGCTTAACCACTTTCATACCCTTCCCTTTTATTTATTATTATTACTGTTTTGTTTTGTTTTGTTTTTTTTGAGAGAGAGAGAGAGAGAGAGATGGGGTCTTGCTATGTTGACCAGGCTGGTCTTGAATTCCTCTCCTTCAGCAATCTTCCCATCTTGCCCTCCCAAAGTGCTGGGATTACATGAGTTTCTGCACATGAACTATGCCCTCCTCTTTTAAAAAGAGCTTTAATTATTTCAAGTGATGTCACTTCATTAACATTACTTTTTAGATATATGAAAACAACTAGAATTTTCTTATGGCAAAATTAAAAATATTAAGTGGCTTATCTCTACAAATGCAAACTAAGAATTTAAAGTAATGGTTAATATAACAGGCAAACTGAAAGCACACTATTTCTGAAAAACCATAAACTAGAATACCCTTCTAGAATACTTCTTCAAATGCCGTTTGAATATTATGACAAAGGGTATGTTAGTTTAAAGGGATAAATAAGTGGCATATGTGTATATATGAACATGTATACAATTATATATAAAATAAACATGGTATCAGAGACTTCAATAATTATTTTACCCAGAAGGAAAAGGTGGGATGTATTTATAAATAATGTCATATTTAACATAATATTCCATCAAATACAAGCTGCAGACAGATTAAAAGAGATGAAATAACAGTATTGCCTTTACTTTTCTAAATTATTAGTTTAAAAGTTAAAAAAAGAAAATTATTACTAGAGTTCTATAAGTTTCCCTATTACTGCCTGTAATCTCAGCACTTTGGGGGGCTGAGGCTAGAGGACAGCCCGAGAGCTCAGGTTCAAGACCAGCCTGGGCAACATGTTGAGACCTTGTCTCTACAATAAATAAATTTTTAAAAAAATCAGCCAGGCGTAGTAGCACATGCCTATAGTTCCGGCTACTTAGAAGGCTGAGGTGGAAGGATCTCCAGAACCCAGCAGGTTGACGCTAGGGTGCCTGGGTGACAGAGTGAGACTCCAACTCAAAAAAAAAAAAGTTTCCCTATTACTGAGTTTTTACTGTATTAATGGGAGGTTATAAACATGAAACTAATTTTTAAAAGAAATTAAAAAAATTTTTCTACTTCAAAGGACTATTTCCAGCCAGGCTCGGTGGCTCAGCCTGTAATCCCGCGCCTTTGGGAGGTTGAGGTGAGCGGATTGCCTGAGTCCGCGGGTTCGAGACCCGCCTGGGCAAGCAAGACCTCATCTCTACAATAAATCAAAAAATTAGCCGGGCGTGGTAGCATGCGCCCGTAGTTCCAGCTACTTGGAAGGCTGAGGCGGAAGGATCGCCGGAGCCCAGCAGGTCGAGGTTGCGGTGGCCGGGAGCGGCCACTGCACTCCAGTCTGGGCGACACAGTGAGACTCCAACTCAAAAAAAAAAAAAATAAGAAAAAA
>CAUYQG010240233.1:0-20951 GCA_963574415.1 Tarsius wallacei | reverse complement strand
TAGACCTTGATCATCCAACGTACTACCACAAGAAAATGACTGAGGGTGGTGGGAAAATATGGGGGGGGAGGGCGATGGGATTAATGGTGATAAATATCTGTCTGGGGATGGGGAGACACCTCTTATCATCAAGGGTGCCTGAACAAAGCATTTTTGTATGCCTAACCCCTAACTGTACCCCATAATACCATAATTAAAAAAAAATTAAAAAAAAAAAAAAGAGGGTAGAACACTGTCTTAGCATCTATACAGGACCCAGGTACAAATTCTGATTCAAGATGTCAGGCAGGGAGTAATGCAGGTCTGTGTAAAAGAGATGTGTAAAGAGAATCTGGGGAAATGGGCAGATAACTGTTTGTACAATGATCAATGGCTGATCAAATATTTTTGTGTGTGTGTGCATGATTTCAGAGACACTCACCAGAAGAGGGCTAACATGTTTAAGCCTGCTTTATAGATGTGCAAACAAGGCTCATATTAGGTAACTTCTCAGGGATGCACAGCTCATGAGACACAGAGCCAGGCCTTACACATGTCTATCAGGTAGCCTGCTACATAATTTGTCAAAGACTGGGTTGAGAGTGTTAGTAAGTAATGTTGATATTAGATACATTTTCTAACTTATAAAGAGTTCTGCTATAATGAATAGTGCTGCAGAAACATGGAACCAGCCCTGCTGCCCATCAAAAGTGAGGATTAAAAAAATGTGGTACATGGTGGAGTACTATGCAGCCACAAAGGAGGACAAAATTATGGACTTTGCAGCAACCTGAATGGATTTGGAGTCTATAATACTCAGTGATCTATCACAGAAACAAACAACTGAGTACCATATTTTCACACTCATAAGCAGGTCCTGAACATTTATCACAATATCATGAGAGATGGGCAGTAGCAGAACACTGCTTGGGGAGAAGGGCACATAACATCACTAAGCGTGTCTGATCCTAAACCAGGGGAAGTGAGGACCAGTGGGAGACCAAAACTTCACCTGCAGGTAGACCACTTATGTGCCTAATCCTGACTTGTACCCTACAGCTTTAAAATAAAATAAAGCGGGAAACAAAGGAGTTCTGAAAGATGGTTAGTTTTGAGAATAATTATCCCTAGAGAATATGTAATTACTTCTTCTTTGCAAGACGCTACCTGTATCAGGGTCTGATTAGAAAAACAGAAGATATTCTAGATCTTTCAAACAGAGAGGGTGTAACATAGGGGACTGGTTATACAGATGTTGGAGGGCTGAAATAACAGATGTTGGATTAATATTAGAAGATGTGAGAACTGTCTGAAACAGTGATCATCTCTAAGGTGGGAAGATACATAGCTGCAGATGATCTGGTGAAGTAGGAGCTGATACCTGTGACTTGTTCCTGTGACTCTCACCACAAATGGTAATGAGAGTGCCCAGGAAGCTGGAGGCCAGAGCTACAGCCATCCTGTGCTACTGAGTGAGGCAGTTACCAACAGAGACCAAAAGATAGCCCTTCCTTCTCTCCTTTTCTGCCTGTCGCTCTCCCCCTTGTTCCTCCTACTCTCAGCATGCACAGCAATCCAAGGCAAGGTGCTCTGGGAAATATGGATTGCAGACTCCAGAGTTGGCATCACAGGACAGAGGATAGATGGGTAAACAGAGAATCAGAGATGGCAGGTAAATTATTGGCACAAATACCGGGCTGGTTCATGATACCATTTATTTACACTTACTATGTACTAGGCATTTACCTATGAAAATTCAATTCATTTTATAATCCTTCAAGGCAGGTACCATTATCTCTGTTTGACAGAAGAGAAAGTTCAAGTGACCAGGATACCCACAGTTAGTAGTCAGGCAGAATAAAGATTATCAATATAAATTTACTCATATATTACATATTCTTAGTCCAGTGTTCCCTTCACTTTGCCTGTACAACCCACATGAATCTTTCCTTTTATCGCCCTTTCTGACCTAATTTTAGAACTTGGATTTTATTCATGACAGATTTATGTGGACACACAATCTTTTTAGATAGATAAATGCCTTACTTACTGAACTAAACTATTGTAGTCATTAAGAGACCATACCTTGGAACCAGACTGCATAAGTACAGTGTTCCTGTTCTTGCAAGCTGTGTGCCTTTGTAAAATTATAGAACCCCTTTGTGCCTCGGTTTCTTCATCTGTAAAACGAGGATACTAATAGTACCAATCTCATAAAGTATTTGTGGGGGTTAAGTGTGTTAATACCTGGAAAGTGCTTAGAAAACTTCCTGGCACTATCTGGTATCCTTTGTTTATAATTATTACTATTATTAGGATCAGGAACAATCCTTTAAGAGAAATAATTCCCCTCCCCTTCACACACACACAGTAAGCATACACTATTAATTTAGCAAATACATAGCAACTAGAGTTGGCCTTCTCTAGTTTTTTGGCCACCAGGGAATAACACATCACCCTTCTTAGCATAGCACACTTACTTGATGGTGGTTTAGAATTTCTCTGTTCTTTAGGTCAGTTAGTAGCATTCTCCTCTAAAAGACTGGAAGAAGGACATTGCCATTTGGATGTAACAAGTCACTCACCTACACTGTGCAGGGTGAGCTTGTTATAAAAAGGCCAGACACCCAACTTGGTAGGTCTCAGTCATTTCTCTTCTTGCTTGCTAGTTATACCTCTCCATGGCTTAGGCCCCACTGTCCAGTCCTCCACAATGATCTGTTTTATGCGCCACTTGTGTTCTGCATGACTGGGTACAATGCTGTGTCCATACCATCTTCATGCCAACAGCCACTAGCCACTTTCTCCAGTTATCTCCAAGCTTATCTCAAATTACCTTCTGATTCCTTAAGAGGACGAAGAATGAATGAGAATGGAAAGGCAGTCCAAAGAGAACTGAGTGGTATTCCTGGCTTTATACCTCAGCTATTCCTTTTGTCAATCTCCTTTCCAGCTTTTATCTATGAGATAAGAGGACTCAGATGTAAAGCTGATAAATTCTTAGAGAAGAGACCCCAAACCCCCAGAATTTATTTATTAAAAATTGTGTATTTATTCTTACATGTTTAAACTTCAGTCACCTTCAAGGTACTCTCCGTCTGATGCAATACACCTATTGAGATGCTTTTTCCACTGATCAAAAACATTTCTGAACTCTTCCATTTTGATGTTATTTAGTGCTTCTGCTGTTTTTTGTTTCACCTCTTTCATATCGGCAAAATGTTTCCCTTTGAGGACTTTTAAAAAAATTATAAAGATGTGGGGTACAATTCATGGTTAGGTATATAAACATTGATCATGCAGGAACCCTTGTTGATGAGGTATGCCCCTCCCTGCCCTAGCAGTTTTCCTCAACTGTCAATCCCACCCCGCCCCCGACAGTTTTCCACTACTGCCAATCGCTTTCTTATAGTATTATAATTGTTCAAGGTCGGCTTATGAGTGAGGACATATGGAACTCAGTTCTTTGTTTCTGTGATAAATCACTGAGTATGATTGACTCCAAATCCATCCAAGTTGCTGCAAAGTCTGTATATTTGTCCTTCTTTATGAATGCATAATATTCCATCGTGTATATGTACCACATTTTTTTTATAACGTCCAGCTTCGATTGGCAATACAGTTGGTTCCATGTTTTTGCTATTGTGAATAGAGCTGCAACAAACATACGTGTGCGGGTATCTTTGTCGTAGAATAATTTGAGTTCCTCTGGGTATATTCCCAAGAGGGGAATTGCTGAGTTATATGGAAGGTCAATTTCTAGTTCTTTCAGAAACCGCCACACTGTCTTCCAAAGAGGTTGTACTAGTCGGCATTCCCACCAGCAGTGTAGAAGCATTCCCTTTTCTCCACATCCATGACAGCATCTGTCGTTGTTTGTTTTATTAATGATGGCCATTCTTACAGGGGTTAAGTGGTATCTTAATGTGGTTTTGATTTGCATTTCTCTGATGATGAGTGAGGCTGAGCACTTTTTCATGTGTCTGTCGGCTGCCAATATATCTTCTTTTGAGAAGTGTCTATTCATGTCTTTTGCCCACTTTTTAAAGGGGCTGTTTTTTTCCTTTCAGTGCTTTTGAGTTCCTTGTAGATCCTAGATATTAGGCCTTTGTCAGATATACAGTTGGCAAAATTTTTTCCCATTCTGTGGGATGTCTCCCTGCTCTCTTGGTGATTTCTTTTGCTTTGCAGAAGCTCGTTAATTTGATGAGGTCCTACTTGTCTATCTTATTTGAGAAATTAGGTTTTAAAAGTATTTTATTTTGGAAGGAAAATATTCCACAATAGACACAGCATATAAACTACATGTTAAAGAAGGAGCAGGAATCTATAAGATGCAGATTGGAAAATATATGAGAGAAAAAAACTGCAAACACAAACTATATAAAACATATAACATATAGATATAATTAGTAGCATATATATCATGTATAGACATGAAAAAATATAGCATGTTAAGGAGAAAATGATAACTGTATATGGCTATAGTATTAAGTGAAAATTGAGGGGCAGGAGTAGTGAAAAATGAGCCAACAAATAGAGATGAAAAGAATATTTCAGTGGTCTTTAAAGGTCATACTAAATTATTTAGACTTTATTCTACGAGCAATGGTAGCCATTGAAAGGGCTTCAGGGAGAGTTAGTTAATTTAAAAATGTACAGTAAGAATTTATTTGAAAGTGAGAGTAAAGTAGTTGAGAGGTAATCCTGAGTTCTAGCAAGGTTAGTGATGAAGAAGTCAGAGAACACAGATTTAGCAGACATTTCTCTATTTAATTTAGCATTGAATTAATGTAATTTAGCATTAATCAGTACAATGTAACACTTATTAATCATATCACATGTATAAGGAATCCTGGCGGATACTTGTATTCTGAACAAGACTGACGCAATATCCACCATTATATTGCTGAGACTCTAGTTATGAAATGGAATTGGATTAATAAAAATGGCTGAGACTGAGAAGGGAGAAAGGTAAACAAATAAACCTTTTTCAAAAAATAAAATTCTGCCAAAGTTCCTTAAACCACTCTGAAGTCAAGCCTCTCTATTTCCATTGCTCTTCCAGTCAAGGGCTTAAGATAAAATTACTGAAATATTACATATTTGGTTTATTGGTTTTTAAGACTGAACTAGAAAGGCAATCTCAAATATGTCCTGAGATTGATCCCAGGACTTTTGTTCAGTATTTTCCGCCACAATTTTCCTCTCCTCTGATTTTAACCACCGACTAGAAATATATGTGAATGTGATTTGAATGTGATGAAATATGTGTGTGTGTATGTATGTGTCTGTGTGTGTATAAATGATTTCATGAAAATTTTGCTTTTATTTGTATTTTTGTTGTCCCATCTTATAATGCAATTTTCCACGAAGAACGATGCCTCAATTCTGAGAAAAGTGTACCTTTAAAGTTCTTGCTGTCTGTAGACAGGCAAAGTACAGGAGAATAAAGAAAGAAGAAAAAACGCAGTTTTAATTTTTTATCAGTAATCATTTTTTGATCCGTATTTTCTTATCTGTTTACCAGACATGTCTTTCAGATCCTTGCCTTTGCAGTGTTTTTCTCTCTCTTACTAACTTTTGATAGAAATGCTTCAGTGAAATGAGAACTGGATATGTGGAATGAAAATGACTGCACTCTCAGCAAATTATAATCTCTTCTTGCCTAGACATTTGTGGATGGAATAAAGCAACAATTATAGTGACTTACCACTTGGTGTGGAGTAGGTGTTAGGGTCTTCTATACATTTGATTATATGATACTAGTAAGCCAATACCCCTTTGAAGGTGGCGGTTTCCTTATCTATATGCTGAGGATTGAGGCCAACTAATCTGTAAGGCAGCTCTGAGCTCATGTATAAGAATAATTTGAGAGTTATATGGCACGTGGTGAGGTCTTTTTGCTAAATAAGATTGACAAGTCTCAAAACATGGTTTAAACAGGAAGATCTTCCTGCCCAAAGACACAGCTTAGAAATCATTCCTTTGTCACTTAGGCTGAAATTACCTTTATCCCTACTTTAAATCAATCAATTATTGCTTACACACACACACACACTCACTCACCATTCAGAACCATTAGCTAGTCCTACTGAATTATGTTTCCTTATGATCAGTGCAGTGAAACACAAGCATCCTGAATCATAATGTTCTGCCTCAGTTTCCTCATTTGTAAAGTGGAGTTAATAAGAGTAGTTGGGTTAATTTATGAAAAAATGTTCAAAGCAATGCTTACCACATACTTGGTACTGTTTAATTATTTGCTTTTATAGCTATCATCTAAAAGCATTAAATTCTGACAGGATGGGTGATTTAAAGTGTGTCATTGACACATAATCAGGTATGAGGTACATGTGAAAGGTGATGGTCAGTGATGGGCATGAACACTGAGAGATAAAATTGTTGGTAGTTAAATTAAGAGCTTGAAATGTGATTATGAAAGATGGTGAATATTTAATTAAAATAAATAAAAAGAGTTCAAAAAGATAAGAAATGATGTAGGATTAAATAAACTCTTGGCTTCAAGTTCAAAACTACATTAGTGAAACATGGCCTGAAACTGATGATCAACAATGGTTAGATGACCTAAGACTTCTTTAAAGGCTATCTTGAGGAATGTCTTTCTGCCCTAACTTTAAATATTCCTTCTACTCAGGGTTTATGTTTCTTCCTAGGTAAATTTTAAGCACCTCTCATCTGTCACATAAAATTCTGACTACTTCAGACAACATGAATCTGCTTTGTTCCTTTTAAAATTTTCAAA
This sequence comes from Tarsius wallacei, assembly GCA_963574415.1. NCBI lineage: Eukaryota > Metazoa > Chordata > Mammalia > Primates > Tarsiidae > Tarsius > Tarsius wallacei. Next base: position 14,206 of record CAUYQG010240233.1, on the reverse strand, counting down.
GTATACCCAGTAGATTAAAATTTAGCACAAGTATCACATATTACCACTGTCTTCTTTTTGCAAATGCCTTCTCCAGTGAAGAAGGGTTACAACCTGAGAATTAGATTTGGATAGAGTTACATATTTATCAACTAAGATACAGAAATCTTGAGGAATTGACTCTTTTTGTCTAACTAGTAAACTCTCAGGCTTTAGTTTAAATCCAATGTCAGGCATAAAAATCTGTCTGCTTTTTAGAGTATGTTAGTAAAGTTGCCTAACATTAGAATAACCCTGACGTTGTCAGTCAAAAACATAAATTATTGAGTTGGACCTAGCTGTTTAGAAAACTTTTAGGAGGGACCTGGTAGTCTGTCAGTGAACAAGCACTTCCAACTGATTTTTCTTTCAAAGATGTTTGAAAACACAGATTAAAGGGATGAGAAAAAAGAGAAAAAAAGGAAAACATCTATGCATTGAAAGAAAACTAGACATCACTTGATTTATTTGCATCCATTTCCAAATAGGCAGATTGTGGAAACCAAATGTTTAAGTAATTATAGAAAGTATAATAAACCTCTCCTGGGAAGTAAAAATAAACAAACGAGTCACATAGAGAATATAAAGCACATATATACCAGCCAATCTTGGAAGGCTAAATGCCCAGCAGAGACTGTGGATTGCCTGGGTTCCTGTGAAATGAGCAACCAGTTTCAGAAGGCACAATTCCTCTCAAAGGAGGTGCTAGGCCTTAAACATGAGGGGTACAACTAAAATGGAGCTTCCAGAGGAGACAGTATAAAAAATGTGTCCCAGGATTATTTTCCAAGCAGACAATGGAGGTTGAAGGGAGGGGACAAAGTCATTTTCAGGCCAATAATCCCCATTGCATAGCCACTGTGAGCTGAGTGAATCACTGAGCACATTTCAAGGAATGGTTGTCATGTGTCACTAACCGATTCTCACTGCAGATGGACTCCAGAGTACACAAGATCTATTTTGAGGATACTGCAAGCTGTGAGTGCCTGCTGATTCCAGTGTATGAAAACTTCAGCCACCCTTGAAAATGTGGGGAAATAAAACCTACGATCTAAGCACAATTTCCCCTTGTTATTATTCACATTGCCTATATTTCTTTTTCTTCATTCCTCATCCCCACCCTTCCTTCTCTGTTTCTTTCTTAGGCAACTTCATCATTTTTTCTTTCTCTCTCCTAAGTCTGTGAGCAAAACCTGTAACTTGGAGTTTTCCATATATCCTGAAAGAAGAGAATGAAACATAGAGAATAAACAAGTTAGTGTCCATATTGTATGTTTTTGTCAATCCAGTGTCAGAAACTTTTCACAGGGTCAATATTTTCTCTCCTTCTCCATTTCCCAGATGGACGTCTGTCTTAGAAACCTTTTATCGAAGTTGGAAATTTTTTCCTTAGCTGTGGTCCCTGCAGTAAGCAATAATGGCACACACTCACTAAAGGTGTCCATGACCTAAATCCTAGAGTTTCAGGCAAGACAGTGGGACTTTGCAGATGTTATTAAATAAAAGATCTTGAGATGTTGAGATAATTCTGGATTATGTAATCACAAAGGTCTGTAAAAGAGGGAGAGAGAAGGGTCAGAGTATGAGAAGAAAATGTAACAGAAACAGAGGTTGGAGTAAAAACCATGCAGGTCCATAAACCAAGGAATGTAAATGGCCTTTATAAACTAGAAAAGGCAAGGAAGCAGATCATCTCCTAGAAACAATGCAATACTGTCAGCACATTTTAAATTCTGACTTCCAAAATTGTAAAATTAAAAAAAAAGTGTGTGTGTGTTTGTGACACTAGGTTTGAGGTAATAGCAGCAGTAAGAAACTAACATAGTACCAGAATGTCTCAGAGGACCAAACCTAACTGGCCAGGAACATTCATGATAGATCATTATGAGATTGAGAAATACAGTTTTATTTTGTTAATCTGCTGAAATATTGAAATATTGATATATGCTTTTAAAAATAGCACCATCCTAGACATTACAGATTTTAGGTATTGTGCTTCATGATATGCTGAGAAGTTACATGGTTATCATGTTGAATGTTACCCAATCTATCTCCATTGTCCTCTACTCCAGTATTCTATTTTCTTCTCACTATCTTATACTGTCAAGTTCAACTTGCTTTCATGTCCTTTTTCAATCCCTATTCTGACTATGTAGGACTCAGAATGTTGTGCCAAAGCCTTTAAACAGTTATGCATTTCCTCATGTAAAATAAATAAAGTGGATAAATATGGCAAAACAAATGGAGCATCTCAACGAGAAATAACCAAAAGACAGTTTTAAAGTGCAATTATCTGCAGTACATCTGTTCAAACACCCTCACTACCATTTTTCTCTCTAAATTTTGACTTCTCCTTCTGGTAGCCCAGTTTTATCAGGCTTTGAGTAGTTTCCACTAGCACAGCATTGGAGTTTCAGGCAAGACAATGGAAATTGTTCATGTGCCAATATCATCTTTCTAACATTTTTTCTGGTTTTTAAAAATGAATATGGAGATAGATGGGCTCATGCAGAAACCAGGATGTGTTTTCAAAGGGTTTTACAATTGTCCTTTCCCACCCTTTCATGTCCTGTTTTTATCCTATGTTCTATAGGTATCTGTGCTAGAAAAGGTAAGTTGAAATCAATATATGCCAAGGTTCTATGTAGCAGCAAAGTTGCAGTATGTAATAAGTCCTTGTGGAATTGCTTAGTGATGAGCTATCTAAAACAAAACTCACGTTTAAATATTTGTGAGAGCTAGAGCTAAACTTCCAGTGTGTCAAATAACCAAATTTCGAAGTTGTTTATTATAACAGTTGTCTTACTCTTCTCCACGCAGATGGGGGATAATGGTGTAGGGGATTTTTCAAGATATTTTTAGAGAACAGACGTGGTCATGGACCACAGCTCTTCAACCCAGACACAAATGTATAAAATTTAATGAACACAGAACAGTAAAAAAAAATGATACCACTTAGTACAATTCTTGGTATATGGCATCACAATAAATGCTGTGATTTTAGCAAGTACAGACCTTGGGGAAGGGAGAAAACAGTGGAGAAATATGGTAGAGTACTACCATGTTATTCCTCCCCCATCCTCTGGCACAGTTTGATGCAAGGTAAGCACTGCCAGGTCAGTCAGATTTCATATAATCATATTTGAATAATCATATTTATATAGGTTCTGTCCAACAAAGAAGTCTTTGTGGTTGCTGGAATCCAGTTTAATAATTTAAGCTCAAGAAAAAATGAAATCTTGACCTGATAGTTTCATAGATGTGTGTTATTTGGCTAATTAGTATCAGAATTCTAGTCAATGACTAAGGAATGTAGGTTGGAAGGGTTGAGGCCAGGTAAAGAAGAAAGTTTTTAAAAATGTAATTTAGACAAGTATCAGATAAAGAATCAGTAACAATATCAACAGAAATTTAGAGAAAGCTTTTTTGTCTTGGGATTAGGGATAACAAGTAAGAAAAGAGAGATAAAACATAAAATGGACAGGGATAGGGGCTAAAAATTACTGTGTACACATAGTTGCCTTATTTTTTCTTATCAAAGGCATATTCATGGAAATAACATGGCTAAATGCTAAGACTAATTGGGTTTTTCAGGATTGGCTTAGAGATATGGCAATCTGAAATTGTAGCTGCAAGGTTCTGTTGCCTGCAACAAGAAAATAAATTGAATTCCACTGTAAAATAAAAGTAGATATCAGATGATCTACTAACAACTCAAGTTATATTATAAAATTATTCTTTCCCATTCCACTGTCAATAACTGGGAAAATAATATGGGGTTATTCAAACTTTGCTCTGCTAGAAAAATAATAATTACCTTGACATGAGTAACTATCATAAACCAGGCACTATATTGCCTCATAGAATATGAAGTAAGACTCAACTCATCTACTTCACAGAAGGGAAAGATAAAATTACCTAGTTTTCTCATGTTTCTATAAGATTAAGTGATAGAGAAGGGATACATCTCCTAGTCTGCTTATCTCCAAGTTTCTGCTAAAAAAAAAAAAAAAAAAAGTGATATACTGTCTTCTTCCAAATTCCGGGAGGACAAAGAAGACTTTCAAGCAACTAAGTATCCTGAATTTCTTAGAATCAGATTGTGAGGTCCTGAAAAGACATTTATGGTGCCTGGTCTAACTTTGTCATTGTAACATACAGGATGATCAATGTTGAAGTGATCTGTCCATAGTCATATCTGATAGTTGACCAGCCAAGAGTTCTCAAGGCATTTTGCCTACATGTCCAGTGTTTGAGTCCTTCATATATAATCACTTTTCAATTATTACCATTCTTTTTTGGACTGGTTGCCAAGCTCCTAGCTCTGAGGCAGCCAGGGAAATGTCTTCATGTGTAGCTCATAGTACTCTCTGGTGCATTGATTTTTAGGAGATTTATGGCATTGACCTGATCTCAATGAAGAAACTAAATTCAATTCGCTAAGGAATTACAGGCCTGTTCAATCAATAATCTATTTATCTCCTTCATTTTGCCATCTTTAGACACTCCAAACTTGTCATGGAAAATTTAAAGTAATTTAAAAATATAATTATGCGGTCTTGAGAAAGGTCTCCAACATTTCTGAAGAATTTCAATTGCTTTTGAGGAAATACTACCCTGGTTTTGGCAATAAAGATCTCTCTGGTCACCAGTCAAGTAACTAACCTAAGCTCATTAATAGAAATACAGTGTCAGCATAATAGAAGCCAATAATTACAGCATTTTCCATACTGTCACGATTCTATCTTGGATAGTGGGTTCAATTCTGAAAGTTTAGCTTTAGAGCTACCTAATTGAACTAAAGCATATCCAAAGGAAAGCATCCCAAGTGGAAAAAAAATGGGGACTATTGAAAAAGGCAGATATTCTGCTGGTATCTAAAAAACAAGATAATTTGAAAGACAGCCTTAAATAATCAAAGACAGATGTATAGGAAAAGAAACTTGTTTCAGATAGTCCAGATGGCAGACATAGAATACAAGTTAACTAGAATATTTTTGTTTGATAGAACAACTTTTCTAATGACTGTAACTCTCATAAAATAAAATAGCATTTCCTGAAGGTAGTCAACACTATGCCACAGAAGAGATTCAAACCAAATAACAGCCTCGCAGGAGTAGAGACAGGTTTGAAAAAAGAAGTGGATTCAAGAGTAGGATGAGCACTCCACGTGCTTATTCTGCACACTGATGGAGGCATCTAATCTCCAAAGCCGGTTGCTATCTCTTCATTTCCATTGATCCACTTTTTCTTGTTCTCTTTTTCCTGTTTCTTGGATTTCTGGCTGCCTACTATTGATTTCAGATCAACTTCTGAGCCTTTTAGAGCAGTGATGCTTGAAACACCTCTTTGGGGCTGCTTATCTGTAATAGTTGGCTCTGGTTTTCTCCATAGTTACATGTGTGTGCCCGTGTGATTACATACATGTGTGTCTTGCATACTTAAGCAAAAAGTTATATAAATCTTAGTACAGTAGTTAATTTAAATAAATGAGAATAAATATTGAATATTCTTACTATAATACTTATTCCATTAGCATTTTACCATCATACTTAGTTTCTTCTCTTTGCACACCATTTCTTTTTCCTGTCATTATCACTGTCTTGGTGTGTAAGAATATTATTTTTTGGCTCAGCCTGTAATCCCGCGCTTTGGGAGGCTGAGGTGAGTGGATTGCCTGAGCCCGCGGGTTCGAGACCCGCTTGGGCAACTTGGTGAGACCTCATCTCTACAATAAATCAAAAAATCAGCCGGGCATGGTAGCGCGTGCCTATAATTATGGCTACTCGGAAGGCTGAGGTGAAAGGATCGCCAGAGCCCAGCAGGTCGAGGTTGCAGTGGCCGGGAGTGGCCATTGCACTCCAGTCTGGGCGACAGAGTAAGACTCCAACTCAAAAAAAAAAAAAAAAGAATATTTTTACTGTTAAATAGATCACCCTAAAACTGACCTGGAGCAGCAAATTCTTCCACTTAATTTTTTTTAATGCATAACCTTTCTGATCCCATTTTTTTCCATTTAATTTCACTACTTCTGGTGTACACATTCCTTGAACTTTTCCTTCTGTGAAAAGGAAAGGAATACCATACTATACCATCTTTTGCCTCTGTTCATGATAGCCACTCCATCATCTCTTTCCAATCAAGCTACATACTCTCCATCTCTAAAGCTCTTCTCAAAAGTAATTATCTCTTTGAAACATCAATGACTCCTGGTTCACTACACTTCTTATATGGTGCTTGTGTCACCGAATTTTGAAGTACCTTTGTATGTGTGTATTCATGTCTCCTCCCAGAGCCTAGAACAGTGGTTCTCAAATTTGAGCCTCCATTAGAATCACAAAGAAAGCGTATAAAACCATAGATTTCTGACTTACATCCAAGGGTTTCTTATTCAGTAGGTGGGGACTGAGTGGGAACTAAGAACTTGTACTTCTAATGAGTTCCAAGTGAATGCTAAGATTGCTGTTTTGGAAACCACACTTGCAGACTCCAGACTGGTATAGATGACAAATGCTTGCTAAGTGGAGTCCATGACATCTGTTAGAGACATTCTTGAGATTGCAATGTTAACTGATGACATTATTGAAATTTTGAGTTATATACTTCTCTATTTGGGAGATATGTCCTGTGTATCAGGGGCAGTTTAGCAAGATCACTGGTGTCAACTCATTAAATGCCAGTAGTACATTCTTTCCATTTGTGACAGCAAATGTTTGATATCATCACACACTTACAAATGCCACTGCTGCCCCCAAATAAAAACCTCTGGGTTAGAGGATAGATAAATACCTGATCTAAAAATAAAAAAAACCTGCCAATTCATTTTCAACCTCAGAGTTATACAAACCAAGATTAGCATCAAATGAGAATAAGATTTTATATATATGTTATATATTTTATTTTATATATATAGCTTGTGTCTGAGCTTTTTTTCCCTTTTTTATTATAAAGATGTGGGGTACAATTAAGGGTTAAGTACACAAATGTCGATCATGCAGGTACCCTTGTTGATGAGGTATGCCCCTTCCTCCTCTAGCAGTTTCCCTCAACTGCCAATCCCACACTCTACCCCGGCAGTTTCCCACTACTGCCAATCTCTTTCTTCTAGTAGGATTATATATTTTTAAAGCAAGCATTCATTTTATATTCATCCCAACATGGGACTCCTGTAGATTCACATTGAAACATAGAGGATTCTACCTCACTTTAAGCTAATTGCCAAGTCATAAAACCTTACCATAATATGACTAGCATTATGGCATAAAGCTAAGCAGTGGTCTGTCCACTTGTGTGGTTTGGTCAAAAGTATGTACAACCTGTTAATCCAAGCCTCCCAAAGGTGTTTTTTGTCCTTTCTGTTAAGCCAACATCATAGATTTGGGAAAGTAGCAGAAGATATGGGCATGAAAAAAAGAACAGCAATTTAATATACAATAATTCTATCCATCTGTAAATGGAACTCTATGTGTTTCTTGCAATCTGAAGATTTCTATTTCCTTCCCTTGGAAAAGAATGAAATATGGAAGACAGAGAAATAGTAAACACTTTCTTCTCTGGTTTCCCCTCCTCCTATGCTTTATACAGAGCAGGCATTCTGTGTTTGTTGAATAAATAATTGAATGAACACAGATAAATGAAAGCTATAGAAGAAGCTTAGATAACATTATCTTGAAAGCACAGCTCAAATTGAAAATTCTATTATTCTATGAGCCAACTGCCTGAATTTTCAGAAATGTATCACAAAGACTACTAATTAGAGTCTAATATTTTGAGGACACGGTTATGAAAACCAGACCAATTTCACACTAAGGAGTAAGCACAGAGAAGTGTTGACCAAGAGATTGCTAAACTGAGGGCTTCCTGACTCCACCTCACCTGTGTTAGAGCAGCTATGTGTCAATTGTTTTATAAAGAATAAGAATATTCAGCTGCTTAAATACAAGTAACAGATTGAAAAAAGACTACCCATAAATACTTCTTAAGTTACTAATGTATGCCATGCTCTGTATTTATCTTTTCATATAGCCTCACAAAAGCTCTGTGAAATCAGTATCAATGTCTGCATTTTAGTCAAAAAAGAACAAAACTCAAAGAGGTGAAATGACTTTCTCAAGTTGGGCAATTGGTTAGCAACAGACGCAAAATCTTGGTCAAAGGTTTTTGATTTACTGTTATTGTTTCACACACCAGGGAGTCTTCTGAGAGCAACACCACTGGGTAATATACATTTCCTCACACGGCTAGGCTTCCACCACTCTTAAAATATGTCACTCAGCTCCATCGCTGATGATGACAACATGTGTGCTTCTCAACACAAGGTGGATTTATTCAGTCCTAGAAATGTAGCTATCCTCTCCCTCTGAAAATCTCTAGACAATACAAGTACTACTAATTCCTTGAAATACATCAAAAGACAAAGTTCAAGACTGCACTGGTCTGGAAGGTCAGAATGTGATTTAGAATTACTAATAACAATGGCAGGGACTTATTTATTGAGTACTCCTCATCCTCAGGCACATCAACCCATTTAATCAATGATCTCATATAGCCCTCAGGACAAGTCTATAAGGGAGGCATGGTCCCTATCCCTATATTACGGACAAGGATAGCAAAGCTTTGTGAGATGGTGCCATCAACATTTTACAAAGGTTCAGGATAGGTCAGCCACACAAACTCATAGCTTCTGATCCCAACTTTTACAGTGATTTCTATCGCTACACAGTAGGATCAAGCTATTTATGACCTTCTGTGTCCTTCACCTTTCCTCGTAGGATAATATGATCTATCTACTGAAGGATATACATAAGAGAGGCACACTGTGTGCTCTCAGGGGTAGTACATAGTAGATATAAACTTAAAGAAATCAGACTTTGAAGTCAGACAATAGTTTTAATTTATCATCTGCAAAAACTTTGAGAAAGCCACGTCTTATCTTCAAGTCTCAATTTTCTTACGTGAAAATTGGAGATAATAATTATATCTCTTTCATTAGGTCAATATAAGAATTAAATCACTTTTCCAGTTGAACACTCAATAAGTGTTCAAAATGGAAGTCATAACTACTGTAGTAGCTGAAAAAAATGCATTTGTGCAAAGAATACTGAAAATATAAAGAAAAAATTGTTTTGACATACCACATACTTTTATATGTACATATATATATATATTAGCAATGTGGGGTATAATTCAGGATTAGGTATACATGTGGACATTGTACAGGTAAAGTTTGAGCCTCCATTTGGTCCCCGTTTTGCCTTTGGTAGGATGGACATCTTAAGATCAGGTATCCTTGTTGATATTGTACTCCCTACCCTCATCCTGGCAGTATCCTGCTACTGCCAGTCCCTTACTTGAAGTATTATGGTAAATGTTCAAGCTTCACTTATGAGTGAGAACATGTGGTACTCTGTTCTTTGTTTCTGTGATAGATCACTGAGTATTATAAACTCTAAATCCATCCAAGTTGCTGTGAAGTCCACATGTTTCTCCTTCTTTATGACTGTGTAATATTCCATTGTGTATACGTACAACATTTTTTAATCCAGTCCAGTTTTGCTGGGTGGCACAGTTGGTTCCATGTTTTTGCTATTGTAGATAGTGTTGCAATAAAAATGCATGTACAGGTTTCTTTTTTTGTAGAATGATTTGAACTCCTCTGGGTATATTCCCAGAAGGGGGATTGCTGAGTCATATGGAAGGTCAACATCTAGTTCTTTTAGAAATTGCAAACATGTTTTCCATAGAGGTCAAACTAGGTTACATTCCTCGGCGGTTTAGAAGCATTCCCTTTTCTCCACATCCTCACCAGGATCTGCTGTTGTTTGTTTTATTAATGATATCCATTCTTATTGGGGGTAGGTGGTATCTCAATGTGGTTTTGACTTACATTTCTCTGATTATTAATGAGGCTGAGCACTTCTTCATGTGTCTGTTGGCTGTTTGTATATCATATTTTGGGAAGTATTTATTCATTATTTTACTTACTTTTTAATGAGGTTGTTTGTTTTATTCCTTTTAGCACATTTGAGTTCCTTGCAGATCCTGGATGTTAGACCTTTGTCAGATAAACAGTTGGCAAATATTTTTTTTCCCCATTCTGTGGGCTGTCCCCCCACTCTCTTGATGGATTATTTTGCTTTGCAAAAGTTTCTCAGTTTAATGAAGTTCCACTTGTTTGTCTTATCTCTTATGGCATGGACATCTGGGGTTTTGATCAGCAGTTGGTTGTGTACTCAAATTTCTGTACAGTTGTCTCCTGTATTTTCTAGGATTCTTGTAGTTTGAGGTTTTACTTTTAGAACTGATCCATTTAAAGTTGATTTTTGTGTATGGTGATAGGTAGATTACTTGGTTGAGAAATTGAATTTTTACTTCGGGAATCTCTACTTTGTTCCATCGGTCCATATGCCTGTTCTTGTACCAATATCACACTGTTTTGATTATTGTAGTCTTATAATAAAGTTTAAAGTCTGGAAGAATGATACCTACCACTTTGTTTCTTTTGGTAAAGATTGTTTGGTCTATTCATGGTCATTTATGTTTCCATATGGATTTATGTATTGTTATTTCCAGGTCTGAGAAGAATGATCCTGGTAATTTAATGGATATTGCATTGAATCTGTAGATTGCCTTTGGTAGGATGGACATCTTAACAATGTTGATTCTTCCTATCCATGAGCATGGAATATTTTTTTCATTTGTTTGTGTCTTCTTGGATTTCTTTGAGCAGTGATTTGTAATTTTCATCTTAAAGATCTTTCATTTCTCTAGTTAGGAAGATGTCAAGGTTTTTTTTGTGTGTGTGCGTGTGTGGCTATTGTGAATGGGATTATGCTTTTTATTTGGTTCTCTGACTGTCTGTTGTTGATGTATAGGAATGCGACTGTCTTTTGCACATTTATTTTGTACCCCAAGACTTTGATAAAGCCCTTTATCAATGCAAGGAGACTTTTGAAAAGATTCTCTTGGATTTTCAAGGTATAGGATCATAGCAAAAAGGATAACTTAACTTCCTCTTTTCCTATTTGGATACCCCTGATTTCCTTCTTTTGTCCAAATCCTAGCTATAGCTAGGATTTCCAATACAATGTTGAGCAGGAGGGATGAGAGTGGGCAGCCTTGTCTCATTACAATTTTTAGGGGAAATGCTTCCAGTTTCTGTCCATTTAGTAATATGCTAGCTGTGGGCTTGTTGTAGATGGCATTTACTATTTTGTGGTATGTTCCCTCTATGACTTTATGTTTGAGGATTTTTATAAAGAAGCATGCTGGATTTTATAAAAATCTTTTTCTGCGTCTAATGATATAATCATGTGGTTCTTGTCTTTCATCTGTGGATGTATTTAATTTCATTTATGGTCTTGTGGATGTTGAACCAGCCCTGCATCCCAGGGATGAAGCCTCCTTGGTCATGGTGGATGATTTTTGAGATATGCTGTTGAATTCAATTTGCTAGAATACTGTTGAAAATTTTTGTGTCTATGTTCATCAGGGATATTGGCCTGTAGTTCTCTTTTTTTTGTTGGATCTTTACCCAATTTGAGTATCATGTGATGTTAGCTTCAAAAATGATTTAAGGAGAATTCCATCTTTCTCTATTGCCTGGAATACTTTCAATAGGATTGCTACCAGTTCTTTCTTGCATGTTTTGTAAAATTCCACTGGAAAGCCATCTGGTCTAGACTTGTTTTTTTTTTGTTTGTTTTTTGTTTTTTTCTTTTTTTTTTTTTTTTCTAGTAGGTAGTTTTAATATGATGGAGTCAATTTTCTGGTTTGTTATTTGTCTATTTAGAGTCTCAATGTCTTCTTGTTTCAACCTTAGGAGGTTGTGTGACTTTAGAAAGTCCTCCATTTCATTTAGGCTAGCAAGTTTGTTTCCATATAAGTGTGCATAGTAATCACTGATAATCTTTTGTTTTTCTTTGGTGTCAGTTGTGATTTGATCTTTTGCATTTCTGGTTGTATTTATTTGGGACTTTTTTCTCTTTTTCTTGGTCATTCTGGCTAGGGGTCCATCAATCATATTTATTCTTCCAAAGTACCAGTTTTTTGTTTTGTTGATTTTTTTCTATGTTATCTTTGTCTTCTATGTCCCATATTTGGTATTTTGCTTTGGTGATCAAGATTATTCTGCTAAAGTTAGGGTTTTGAAGGTCTTGTCTTTCCATCTTCCCTAGATGATTTGTTAGGCTGTTAATTTGTGATGTTTCCATTTCCTTGATGTGTAAAGATATAAATTCTCCTCTTAGAACTGATTTCTTGGTATTGCAGAGGTTTTGATAAGATATGTCTTCATTTTCATTTGTTTCAAGGAATATTTTAATTTCTGCTTTGATTTCTGTGTTGACCAAGTAGTTGTTCACCTTCATGCTGTTTAGTGTCCATCTCTTTCTAGGTTTTGGGGTAATTTTTTGGTGTTGATAGTTATTTTTATTTTAATGTGATCTGAGAAGGAGCATGGCAGTATTTCAATCTTATGAAATTTGTTTACGCTTGATATTTGGCTGAGGATGTGATCGATCTTGGAGTTATGTTCCATGTGGTAATGAGTAGAATGCATATTCTGTGGTTGTTGGGTGAAGTGTTCTGTAGGTATCTATTAAGTTCATTTGGTCAAAAGTCAAGGTGAGGTTCTAGATCTCTTTGTAGATTTTTTGCCTCAATGATATATCTAGGGTTGTTAGCAGGGTATTTAAGCTCCCAGCAATAATAGTGTTGGAGTCAATATCTTTTTATAGTTAACTTAGTAGTTGCTTTGTAAATACTGGTGCTCTCGTGTTGCATGCACATATGTTTAGGATGGATATTTCTTGCTGATGAATTGAGGCTTTTATCATTATGTAATGTCCTTCTGTATTTTTTAAAAATTTTTGATAGCTTAAAGGTTGTTTTATCTGATATTAAGATCATGACTCCTTCTTTTGTGATCCATTATCCTGGAAATTCTTTTTCCATCCTTTAACTTTGAGTATGTGTGCCTCCCTTGTAGTGAGATTAGTTTTCTGGATGCACGGGTTTTTCTCCAGTTTGCCATTATGCGTCTTTTCAGTGATGTGTTTATTCCATTCATGTTCAGGCTGATTACCGAAATGTGATTATTTGTCCCTGTCATGAGATTCTTATAAAGTTTTTTGTTTATTTGTTTATTTTTAACTTTTGGATTGATGTATGTGTGTGTTTTCAAGTTTGCAGTCATGATGTATTTTGTTGATTCTGTGTTCTCCTGTTCTCTTGGGAAGTGTGTGGCCATTCTTTTTTTTTTTTTTTTTTTCTTTCTTCTGTGCTTAATTTCTTTTTAAGTATCTTTTATAGAGCTGGTCTGGAAGCTACATAATCTCTTAGAGGTTGCATTCTGGGAAGGATTTTAATTCTCCCTCACTGATTAAGCTGATCTTAGTTGGGTTAGAAAATTCTTAGTTGAAATTGTTTATCTTTGAGGACTTCAAATATTGAATTCCGGTCTCTTCTAGCTCATAGAGTTTCTGCTGATAGGTCTGTTGCTATTCTGATTCATTTTCCTTAGTAGGTAGTCTCATATTTTCCCTTTGATACCTTTAGGATTTTTTTCTTTTACATCTACTTTGTGTAGGTGATTACTATGCGTCTAGGAGTTGGTCTTCTCATTTGAAGTCTTGCAAAGGTTCTCTGCCTCTCTTGTGTTTGGACGGTCACATCTCTGGTGAGATGGGGAAAGTTTTCTTGGATTACTTCCTGTAATATCTGCTTCAAGACATTCTACATTTTCCTTTCTTCTTCTGGGATAAACAATCAGGCATAGTTTCAATCTCTTGATACAATCACATCTCTTGGAGACATTGTTCTTTCCTTCAGAGTTTTCTTTCTATATTTTTACAGATCAGGTTAATTCTGTGTTTTTGTCTTAAAGTTCTGAGATTCTTTCTTCTGCCTATTTAATTCTGCTTTCACACTTATTGTCTTGTTATTTATCTCCTGGATGGGATTTTTTTATTTTAAAGATGTGGGGTACAATTCAGGGTTAGGTATAAAAACATTGATTATATAGGTACCCTTATTGATGAGGTATACTCCACCCTCCCCTAGCAGTGTCCCTCAACTGGCAATCCCACCTGCCTCCCCTGACAGTTTACCACTACTGTCAATGCCTTTCTTATAATATTATAATTGTTCAAGGTCTGCTAATGAGTGAGAACATATGGTACTCTGTTCT